>JANEHU010001371.1:0-253066 GCA_027563435.1 Nasonovia ribisnigri | reverse complement strand
TGTTCAAGATTCATAATTATAATA
Organism: Nasonovia ribisnigri; assembly: GCA_027563435.1. Lineage (NCBI taxonomy): Eukaryota > Metazoa > Arthropoda > Insecta > Hemiptera > Aphididae > Nasonovia > Nasonovia ribisnigri. The sequence goes on along the minus strand of JANEHU010001371.1, from coordinate 253,042 downwards.
ATATTATACTTTCTTTATTATAATACCTTAATTATTATATTTGTTAAATAATATTATTATTACCATACATAAAAAATATTATAATATTATTATTAATAATTAAATACAGTAAAACTATTATAACTATTATATTAAATTACTGAAAAAATACTATGTTAGTTGGATAGTTATGTTATTATAATAACATTATTTTTATAACAATATTAATTGTGTACTGTAATAATAATAATATTATTATCACTACACAAAATTGCTATCTGCATATAGTATATTTATGATATTTAAAAATTTAATAATTTTTTTATGTTAAAAAAGATTGAAAATTTAAAATAATGTTCCATGTAAATAGGTTATAATATATAAATTACTTTATTAACAATAATATCATCAAATATAGGTACTTATTAGAACACGTGTAGCTCCGTTAGCTTAAACATTAGAGTAAATTGACCTCTTATAAAATCTAAAGGTAAGATTATTATCTAGACATCCTCATGGGCTTTTTATTATATTTTAATTTATAAGCGAGTTATGATTATTTTAATATTGTAAATTGTTCGTACATTTTAAAGTACTCATAACTCGCTTTAAAATTAAAATGTAATAAAAAGCCCATAAGGTTGTCTAGATAATAGTCTTACCTTTAGATTTTATAAGAGGTCAATTTACTCAAATTTTTAAATTAACGGAGCTACACTTGTTTTGCTGAGCGTAAAATTTGCTATGTTATGCATTTGTAAGACGGAGACAACACATGCGGGTATCACGTCCTCTTAAAAGTGAATAGTCTTATAAGTTATAATATACCTAATATTATAGTGTATGTACTAAACAAATGAAGACGTGGGAGCAACAACAAGAAGACATCTCAAATTAATAAATTTTCTGTTTGTATATGTTATATGTAGCAAACACTTACTCCTATTATAGCAATATAGCCTGCAGTGGCTAGTAAGTAGTAACAAATTATCAGAATAAAATTTGTATGATTTCAAAACCAACAAATAAAACTTGGAGTCGGAGATGCGACTATGCGAGAGATGTCTAATTATTTATAATATATATGTATTACCTATACAGTATGTGCATATATTATGGAATTATTCGCATAATAAATTAAATATTTTTAGTGTAAAAACAAGTCATCTCCATATTTTATAATATGATATATCTGTATTTAACAATCAGATTTTTCTGGTTATTGCACCAAACGACGCAATTTGTTTTCTTAATAATGTAATAATGCATTAATGACAATTTAATGTGCAATCAAAAACTAATTTTGACCAAAATAAGGAGATGTCCTATTGTTGCCATAGGCGCAACTAGGGTTGAAATTCTGGGGGTGGGGGCTAACAAAATTATTTATTTAAAATAACCCATATGGGTAATATATCTAAATTAATAAGGGATATTTTTTTTTGGGGGGGGAGTTGACCGAATGAATTTGTTGCTCCGAGTTTTTCAAATTATATATAATATATTATTGTTATCAAGTAGTAAAATGGTTAGGTGAGGTACTGGTAAAGATAATAGGTAAAAACTAAAAAGATTTTACATATTATGTTTACATTTTTTTGGAATATAATTGCCTTTGTGCGGAAAGCATTCCATTTTTTTTTTATAGGCTTATGGATTGCTAACGCGATTAACGATCAATTTTTAACCAATGGGTCACATCAAAAAGTACTGTGTCTATGTAGATACTGTAGTGGACAGTGTATTACTATTTAATATTTACTGGTTTATCTTAATCATTAATATAATATTAATAAAAAGAGTTATTTAGGTATAAACTTTATTATTATAATTTATAAGATATGTGTTAAAATGTGTTTAAAAAGGTTTCAAGTATTGATGATTGTAGATTTAAAACTTATAAGTTCTAAGATAGTAGAAATTTTGTAAAAGGTATATTATGTAATATTTTGTTCACAGCCAGGCGCCAGCTCTTCCGCGGTACCTAACTAAAATGTTTCAAGCGGGAAAGTCTCCCTTAGAGCACTCCGATTTACCGCGTGATACAATACAGTGATAACACACTCATTGTCCACCAAATTTCCGCTTACACAAAAATATTTACCGTGTACACACCAAATTAATTTTACCTTATATAGTTATTATAAAACTGAAATAATTATTTCAAGAAAAGCACACAAATTAATTGAATAAACTTTTATAATTGTTATAATTCATTTTTCATCTCAATCATCTAAATTAATGATTTATAAGCTTTTAAAAATGCTATAAATAATGGACATAAGGCATTCTAAATGAGTTTACTAAACATTGATCCATTTTGAAAATTGTTGACTAAATGTGCATTTTTGAATGGCTTTTATTCATAGCTATATTGTTAAAAGGTACCCAACTTCGTAATTTTTTTCTACTTATATAATATATAAATTACATATTGACATGTTCCGGCGCCTCTAAAGCTAAACAAGAATGGGAAACGTAGTTGTTGCCGTCCGTTTGCGGATGAGGTGACTGATTAATCAATTCTCACACGACAAACATAGGATAAATATACTCGGGTAAATGTATAGTTTATCGCAAGGAAATTATATGGAGATTTCATTAAAATATTTCAGAAGTACTTTTCTAGAACCCAGTTATTTCCAGTTAAAAAATACAAACCAAAACTGAATAAAATTAATACCATGATAAGAAAATTCCCTTTATCAATCGATGATAGTGAATTTTTTAGTGAACCATTTATACCATATTGTTCTTTGTTGTGACCATGGTTCAATATCATTATCAGCTTTGGACAACGTTTGGAACAAATATTTATGGAACAAAGTCTATTGGTACAAATGTTTTGTGGAAAAAAAGGTCATCGGAACAGATGTTTTGTGGAATACCGAGTAAAATTTGGATAAGTGGAAACAAATATATTGTGGAACAAACGTTTTGTGGAACAAATAGTAGTTTAAAAAAAATCATTTTTGTTCCAAAAAAATTATTATTAAGATCCACAAACTAGTAACTAGACTGTTGTTCCGAGAGATTTTGTTCCACAAAATATTTGTTCCGATGGACTTTTGTTCCGCGAAACACATGTTCCAATGGACATTTGTTCCACAAAACCCTTGTTCCACGCTTGGAACAAGTTTTTTGTGGAACAAAAGTCCATTGGAACATGTGTTTTGCGGAACAATATGAAATGTCCCTATCAAACCACGGTTTAAGATAGTACTATCTTAAATCGTGCTTATCACCTATATAATTTAACCTTATCACCGTATTATATAACCATTGATAATGCAATACCAGATTTATACCTGTAACCAGGTAGATTCTGAAATTATAAGTCACGGAATCGTCACGTAATGGAAATAATATTGAATTTATATTTTATTATTTAATGAATATTGAATAATTATTTCAACAATAACAATATCAAATAATATTTTATTACACAACTACACAAGACAAACTATTGTCTATTGTAATCTAGTATTTTCTATTTATAAATTACATAATCGAATTTATTGAAAGTCGACTGATGCAAAAAGTATAAAAGTTCAATTAATGTAACAATCGTTTTTATTTGTGCGTTATTTAAGTTCAGAAAAATGTCGAAAAATCTAGGTGAGTTTTTTCATACTTAAGTATTGTATTATTCGTGTTGTGCTATGGTTGAAGAAATTTTATGTTTGGTTTAGTGCAATGCCAACAGCACCCAGATGCCCCATTGATAGAAGATTACAGAGCTGGCGATCAAATATGTTCTGAATGTGGTCTTGTGGTCGGTGATCGAGTGATAGATGTCGGTTCCGAATGGAGGACGTTCAGTAATGACAAAGGTGCCAATAGTGCCGATCCTTCACGTGTTGGAGGGGCAGAAAATCCATTACTCAATGGTTCTGACTTGTCAACACTGGTCGGTCCTTCGAGGGGTGATGCATCATTTGATGAGTTTGGCGGTATGAAGTATAAAAATAAGGGTATGGTTTGTTCAACCAATCGTTCACTACTTAATGCATATAGAGAAATTGGTCTTATGGCTGATCGCATAAATTTGCCAAGGAATATTGTGGACAGAGCCAATGTACTGTTCAAGCAAGTGCACGATGGCAAAAATCTTAAAGGTCGATCAAATGACGCGATTGCGTCAGCTAGCTTGTATATCGCTTGTAGGCAAGAAGGTGTGCCACGTACATTCAAAGAAATATGTGCTGTAAGCAAAGTTAGTAAAAAAGAAATTGGAAGAGTTTTTAAATTAATATTAAAGGCGTTGGAAACCAGTGTTGATTTGATAACAACTGGAGATTTCATGTCGAGATTTTGTTGTAATTTGGGATTACCCAACATGGTCCAGAGAGCAGCTACTCATATAGCTAAAAAAGCAGTAGAATATGATATTGTACCAGGTCGTTCTCCTATATCCGTAGCGGCCGCAGCAATATTTATGGCGTCCCAAGCATCTGATGAAAAACGTTCTCAAAAAGAAATTGGGGACATTGCTGGTGTTGCGGAAGTCACAATTAAGCAGTCATATAAATTGATATTGGCTAATGCTACTTTACTATTCCCAGAAGACTTTAAGTTTGTAACGCAGATTTCTGATCTGCCAACATCCTAAATATTTCCTAATAAATAAGTATTATTCAACTAAACAACATTTATGAAAAATCCCACAAATATATTTTTCATAATTTTACTGTACAATAAATTTTTATTAAGGTTTGGACTATAAAATAAGAGACCAATATATTGTTTGTAATTGTATTTTTATAAAATAAACAAATATTTGTCTTTTCTATAAAATATCTTTAATTTATAAATGGTACAATACACGACTATTAATATTACAGTATTACACTTACCTAAATCAAACATTTTAGAAATATGCTAAATATTAAATAATACATAACTATGGTGTTCAGATTTGTAAAACATAAATAATTTTGAAATTTTTAATGCACCAAAAACATGAAGTTTCTTAATAAGATATTTTATCTATCATGATTTGTCTTCTGTTAAAAGTTCTAATTAATTTTTGCTGATTTAAAGTCAATCTCTAATCTATTGCTACCCAATAACAATTGACTAATTTAAATAAGCAAACACAACAATACTAGTAAATCATAACTCTTAAGACATGCCATATTAACCTAAGTGCAAAGAAGCATTGCTCTATGTGGAGCTTTGGATGGTGGCAAAATTTAAACTACCTACCTAACAAAAATAGTAAAAACAATGGTGTATAGTGGTAGAGTGTCTACAGTAAGGCTTAGGCAGTGCTCGTTGAGCCAAACTTGCAGAGATGCTCTTGCAGAACTTGCCTTGTTACAATGTTTTGTGGTATACGTAGGTCCTGGGTGTGGGTAACTCAAAAAAAAAAAGACAAAAATAAATCTTAAATGTCAATAACCTAAATATTTAAGAAACTCATAAAACTATTTAAAGTAATACAATTATTAAATATTTTAAAATTAAAAATTACAATTTATAAATATGTGATTTTGATTTGAATTTAAAAACTTAGTATTTTTTGTAGTAGGTTGGTAAAATTAAATTATTTGATTTGTGGTGAATATAAAAATTAAAAGTTAACTCATCATTTTTCAATAATTTTTAAAAAAAAATTAAAGAAGTGAGCAAGTGGTATTACTACTGTACATTGGATGTCAAGAAAAGTTACTTTAATGGATGTGTTAAATTTGAATTCAATGACATAAAATCATTGGATATGAATAAAACATCTAAACGAAGACGGTAAATCAACCTATGATATATTACTAATTATATTTGATGATATTATTTTGAATAAAGTAGTTTCTTAACATATTTACATAGAACCATGTTTTAAATTTTCAATCCTTGCTATAAAAGCTGAACAAATTATACATTTTTAAAATTGAGAACATTTTGTTAAAATACGAACGTTAAATGCTTATAAAATAAATACGTGAATTCATATTTTTAATTTTAAACTGTCATTGTAACAATATATAAAGAGCCTTGTATTATATTTTCACGCTTTTTGACCCAACAAATAAAATTGTATTGACATTTAAAGAAAAAAAAAGTATCTTAACACGATGGTTAAAATATTTTTATTATGTATAGAAAAAAATGAACTAAACATTTGGTGTACATTTAAAGGATCTATACGGTTATTCGTTTTTGAGTTACAAGTTTACAACAAAATTAGAAAACTGTTCCATGAAAAATCGTGGACTATCCTATCACAAGAGGAATCTTGTATTACATTTCCAAATCATAGATATAGGTACAAAAATAATTTTTATGATTTTCTAACTCAAAATAAATTGTGATTTTTGTGATTATGACGAATTTTTTCATAATTCTAAATTAGATGCCCATACAAAACTATTGTGGGTTTACTCTCAATTTTTTTTTTAAATTTCCGTTAGGAAGGAGGAAAGCTCTTATTAAATTCTCAAGTTCTTTGCCCAAACGAACAGTTTTTTACCGATATCAATATAAAAAAAAAAATTAATACAAATCGATGCCTATATAAATAGCTCAAAATAAATTTAAAAATGTCGGTGTATAAACCATTGTATTCGTTTATTCTTATATAAACATTCAGAGAAAATTTCATGGATCTAAGGTAATTCTTTTTAGTCACACCAAAAACAATAATCGATTTTGTCAAAAACCGATTACCTATATAAGCGTAAAAATTTCCATTTCCTCTCCTGTTATTCATTTCCAAAGAAAAATGTTTCTTTAATTTTTTTTTTTTGTTTTACCCGACATTTTTGAAAAATTCTAGGAATGTTGAATTCCAAATGCAAAAATAAGATTCATATTCCCACCTGATAAGAAACTGAAGTTAAAAATCTAAGAATTATTCCGACTATTTATTGTTTACACAATTAACAAAAAAATGACAACTCTGTAAAATCAATATATTTATCGTTTTGCTCATAACTAAAAATACCCTAAAACTTTTAAAAATTATCTTAAAAGTCGCCAATATTACCTAAACACGAAAAAAATAAATAGGTATATTGGCTCTAGAGATGCGTATTTACGTTTATTTCTATGTTCGTATGTTACTGAAACACTTAATTTTTAGCTAGAAAAGCATTGTCTGTGATGTCCCAAGAAAAGATGCAAGTCTTCATCGTCCCTTGACCCGGCTTGAAAAAGGTAATATTATGATTATATTCTTTACTCAAATGGTTATTACTTATTATAGACATTATAGTTTATACTCACTACTCTCAGTTCACACCCAGATAGTTTTATTGTTGGCGAAGAACGAACAAAACAATTAATCGAAACGGAAATTTTTAAATCATACTCTGCTATCTGGGCCAGCGGTGCCATATACCATATACGTTTTTAATAGGGGTGCCAAAATTTAAGCAGTCCAATTTTTTTTAATAGTAAATACATATATCTTTTATGTGTAAACGCCTATACGTACCTATAAACTATATTTTATTTTACTTATGTAATATTACGAAAAAAATCATTATCTGGAAAGTTGGAAATAGCTGTGGTTGGTCGTGCATACCAATAATACGCAACTACAAATAATAGATAATAATATGCTTTACCTAGTTTACCTACAAACATAATAAATATTATACATTTTTAATTTTTATATTTTATAAGCATTAGAGTGTCAATAGTGTCATACTATATTCATAACAAATAATATATTTAAATTTTCAGGCATAGGCCGTCGCCCACCGCGCAGTTGTAAATTTTAAGGCGGGCCAATTAGAGTCAAGGTACACCCTGCACCCACCCCCCCCCCAAAATAGCGCCACTGAATCTGAGCTTGAATCGTTTGAACGGGATTTCTATGAGTGAATATAATTTCGACATACTGGTAACACTGGCGCCTAGCCATTCCGTCACAGAATAGATGAAATGATTCCGTTTCGTCACAGACTTCAGGTATTTCGTATTTCTTATCTATGGAAAATCGGTAAACATTGATAAACACTGATATTAAAACTTAAGGATGTCCATGCGTGCACATTGTGTATTTCATGCATTATTGTTTATTGACTATTGTCTGTTGCACTCTGTTGATTGTATATAAGTATAAAACATTTAAAAAAATAAAAATCCGTAACTGTAAGTCCTGAGTTAGGCTCACGGATTGTAATGGGTTCATTTGATGTCCACAGGGTGAATTTTTTTTCACCCGAACTATTGTCGATCCAATGTATGGTCGTCGAAAGCGAGACTCAAAAACTAGCTGTAGGAAGGTAGGTACATCACTAATATATGTTTTTTCGTCATCGACCGGACGTGTCTGATCGTTTTGGTCTACAGGTCAAACGCGTCAATTGAGGTATGGGACGTCTCCTACAAGCCGCACATCGACAGGGTGTTGATATGCGACAGCAGTGTCGAGGGTCTCGCGTGGTACAATGGAAGGTTGTTCAGCTGCAGTGCAAATGGCACTGTTACGGAACACGACCTGCACAGTCTTTCGCCTTTGGTGAGTGATAGAAATGAAAGTTCACTAGTGATTTATTGTTTTGTTTTTTCATTTATCGTGTTTGTGTTCCAGTATAATAAAACTGTGACTTCTGGATCGTGTTGGTGTATAGCAATTCATAAAAACAGTGGACGTTTAGCAGTAAGTTAGCATTTTAAATACAACCAGATTTTTTTTGTTTTTAATCAATATACTAATATAGGCTGGAACTCAAGATGGTTATATTAATATATTTGAAATAACATCAGACGGATTGACTTATGACAGATTAATGGACAAACAAGAAGGTATTAAAATATTATATTATAATAACTTATTTATTTTAAGTTAAAGAAAATATTATTTCATAGGTAAGATTAACTGTATTTCTTGGGATTCAAGTGGTGAATGGCTGGTCACAGGTTCCATAAATGCTTTACGTATTTACAGCCGTAGAAGTGGTCATGCTCTACACAAACTTCCAACTGGTCAAACTGAGACAATTGTGTCATCAATAGTAGTCACCAATGATTTCACAATTATAAGTGCTGATTCTCGGTAAAAATAATCATTAATGATTTATAAAAAATATGTGATTTTTTATTTTAATATTATGTTCTAGTGGTAAATTATGTTTTTGGGATGGAAATAAAGGCACAAACATAGCCAATTACCAAGCTCTTAAATCAATTGCGCTTACTGTATGTTTAGATGAATCACAGACTAAAGTTTATTGCAGTGGTTAGTATTTATTGTTATAATTTAAAGGGCTATTTGCAGTTTGCACCTGTACTACTAAATATCATGAAAATATTATTTATATATTTACTTTTGATCAGAAGTAGAAAATAAATTTTGTTTTATACTTTTATATAAATATATTAACATGTAAAAGATTTTAGTTTTGATTAAAAACCTATGGCTTAATGAAAATTTGTTTTTAAAAATGTAATTCAAAACATCTCATAACTGCCTCAACCCCCAAAACTTTCATAGTATTATCGAGGGTTCTTCACTGTGTTCATTTTTAGTTTTTAGTAAATTAATATTTTTTAAAGTTTAAACAACACTTTATTTGTATCAAATAAAATGTAATGTCCATTACAGTTTGGTGATAATCAGTTTAATAGATTTATATGAAATGGTAAAATGTAGTTCACAATTATACTACTCAGTATGCTATCTAACTGTTCTTAAAACTATTAAATAGTGTTAATTTATTTATTTAAAATTTAATATTTTTAGGTGTTGATCCACTTATTGTATGTTATGAGCTAATATCGATGAAATCTGACATGAGTGTTGAATGCAACAAATGGGTAAGAAGTATACAACTAGTGGCACATACAGTAGAAGTAAGGTCATTAGTTCATTTTAAAGGGAAACTATTTTCAGGAGGTAATTATATTGTATTTATCTTTATTTTATATCTTGTATAGGAATAATATTTATTATTTTATAGGTATTGATGGATATTTATCGGTGAGCAGCTATCCTCCAAAACATATGGTTAAATACCCTCCATTGATGTCTGTTAGTTATCTTTCTTTAATTGAACAAGTTAAATATATGTATCAAAAACTTTAAATCAATTTAAAATTATTATCTTCATTTCAGTCAACTATTTCTCTAGCATCAGAAGCTCGTTATGTGTTGATGTTACATCTTAGCCATTTAGATGTTTGGTTTTTGGGCGATAAACATAAGTATGAAAACAAATTGTCTAAACTGGTAACTATTAAATATTCAAAAAATGACTATGTACGATGTTCAGCAATCTCACCTGATGGCACATGGGTGGTTTATTCAACTGAGGAAAAACTTAAAATATTTAGTTTGATTATGGTATGCAATATATTTTTATTCATAAATCACTTATATTATTTTAATTTCACTATGGGTTTAAACTCTATAAAATATTTTTTTATTTTACTACTTAGGATCCTGCCACTTGTGAACCAATGATTAAAAAGACAGGCATTCAGCCGATTGATTGTGATGTTTCCACTCAGTTGGCTTTTTCGTCTGATAGTAAATATTTGTGGTTTGCTACCAAACATGAAAATACTTTGGTCTGTTTAGAAATGTCTCACAAATTTGATCTATCAACTAAATACTGCATTGATACTACTCCCTGTAAGTTAAAGATTTTCTTGTCAAAAATTATAATGATATTATTTACTTATCATTTATAGATTTCAAAGACTTAATACATTTATTGGAAGTGTCTAAATGGAATAAATATGTTGTCGCAGCTGATAGAAAAAGCAATATTGTTGTGTTTAATGAAGGAAAGGTAAGTGTATACTACCTATCATAATTATTTGTAGTATATTAATTTGTGATGGTGTGTCGGTTCCAGCATTATTGTACTCTTCCGAAATATCATTGTTCTCCAACAAGTATGAAGATTCATCCTACAACAGAAAATCTTGTTATAGCTTATGCAAATCGAAATGTAATTAATTAAATCTTTGGCCACCAAAATAATGGAAATTTAATAATATTTCATTTCAATTTTGCAGGTTGTAGAATATAATTTAAGTAAACGAGAATACACTGACTTTTCAGAACAATTATTTCTAAACCCGCCTTCAGAGTTAATAAATAGATCATTTCCAATAAACTGTATTACGTTTGATGCTTCGAGAAATGATTCTATTATTTTTTCAGATGATAATACTATTTGTGTTTTGACAAAAGATGAAGTAATTATAAAATTATACTAAAAACTTTTAAACTGTTTTAACTATTATTTCATTTTCAGAACAATTTAAAAGATCCAGAGAAAAAAATTAAGAAACAAGAATCTAAACCCATTAAATTTTCTCTAAAGATTATACAAAATTATGAAGTGAGTATAAAAAATTAACATTAATGTAGTTAATAAATCAAATTGTAGCAGTTATTTGAGTTTTTCAAAACTAAATGATTATACTTATGTGTTATGATTAGCTATTACTTGTATAATTATTTATATTACATTTTAAACCCAAAATCATTTGAAAACTAAACTAAATATTTCTGAATTTTGTTTTTATTGTTCGAAGAGACAATTCATTTAAATTTTTCAGTTACAATATTTTGACTAATTATGTCCATTCCCTAAACCTAATGATTTAAAATTGTTTGGAAGTTAAACATTATGCCAAAACCTTACCAAAGTATAGGTGTAAATAAAAAGATTTCTTTGTTTAAACTTGATTATCTTAAACGTACTGGTACTACAAACACCAGAATTTACTTAACCAATAATAAGCTTATTTAAATGTAACACTTTCACTATAATTTAACATCTCAATGATTTTAAAATTTATATATATTTAAAAAAAGGGGGGTTAAGTGGATGTCGCTCCGCTGTACAGTAGGCTACAAGTAGATCACAAAAATTTTTATGAATTTCCAACTCAAAATAAATTGCACATTTTCGTCATTTTTACGTATTTTGTAGAAATTTGAACTTTGATTACCTATAAAAAAAAATTGTGACTTCTGATTTTTAATATTTTTCATCTGCCTTTGAAACTATTAATTAGAAGCCTACTATTAAATTTTCAAAATTTTTTACCCAATAAATAAAATTTTATTGACATTTATAGAAAAAAAAACTAAAAAAATTGGAAACTGAAAATGTCCGTTAACAGCTCAAAATAAGTCAGAATATTTTGGAAACGCTAGGTTGTGTAGAAAATATTAATATAAACATTCGGTCACAATTTCATGTATCTACGGTCATTTCTTTTAGAGTTATACCAAAAACCAAAATCGATTTTGTCGAAAATTGGTTTTCCGTAAAAATTCCCGTTTTTCCTTAATTTTTCATTTGTTTTTCACGGCGCTCATGAAAACTACTGGGAAATTTTAACTTTTGACCCCCCAAAGTACCAACTAGATTCACTTTCCTATCAGAAAAGGTACTATTGAAGAAAATCGAAGCATTTTTACTGTCCTAAAAGGTGATGACAGACACAAAAATAAAAAAAAAACACATCATTGTAAAATCAATACATTCATCGCTCCGCTCAGAATCTAAAAAAATATTACAATATAAATTTATAGTTACTACCCACATTGTTTTTTTGCTTGCATGTTAATTTTGTTATATTTTTTTCATTATAATTAATTTTTGGTTTTTTTTTAATTTAGCACTTGGTGTTTTTTGACTTTTTAAATCGAGAAGAACTGGTTGCAGTTGAAGTCAATCCATGTTCATTTGTAGAAAAGTTACCAGCTGTATACAAAAAAAAATTGTTTGGCATGACATAAAAAATGTATATATACCTAACTTACAGAATCGTGTAATAAATATAATTTTATTTTTAAATCATATTAAAAAGTTACCTGACAGTGTAATTGAAATGTACTTTGGTGATGATGTTGCTATGTTGCAAAGATAAAAATGTAAAACATGGTAAAACTGCCCAATATGAAAACTTGACAGCAATCTTTTTTTTTTTACTAATCCACTGTGAGAAAAATAAAAATAAACTGAATATAAAATATGACACTATACATTACCAATTTATCATTACTTTAATTCTATATTGACCCTCCAAAAGGAATTATTCAGGATGTTTTAATAAAATACAAGATATTTATACTGTTTTTTTTACTTATCAGGAAACTGAATTTTTATAAAAAGGGCTCCTTTAAAAATATATAATAACCAAAGCTTATTATATGTTATAGCATACTGGCATGGGAAACAACATTTTGTTAGCATTGGTAGAAATTGTCATCCATTTTATTGGTTGTCTTATAATAATATATTTAAGTAAATACAACTTAATAGGCTCAATTACAGATGACTTAATTATTAGTGGTTTTATCTATGTTAATGAACAAATGCTGAATAAAAAAATTGTTGAAATTTGTTTATAATAAAAAATTATAAATTATGACTGGATGTTAAAAACAGGCAATGACAAGGTAATATAGATCATATTATGATGCAAAAATGAATTACTCATTGAAAACATTTGGCACCAAAATATAGGTTTTACAATTCATCAACATTAAATGCCTAGTAATACTTTTAAAGCAATTTTTCACACTATCCACAGTAATCTTAAAAATTCTTATCTCAACAAAATGACTTAAAAAGTACTAAATATTAATTTAATTATGCTCTTATTTTTTATTAACTTGCAAAGTTTCAAATTGTATCTAACTTATCATTAATCATCAAAATATATGCTCTAAAAAATGGTAAAATTAAGAAATACATATTTAAAACTACAAAACTGAAAATATGCACAGATGCACTATGAATTTTTATATTATTTTTGTAGTGTTGTAAAAATGATTTCATGCTTACTTACTAATAAATCTAATAGCTGAATAAACATGCGACTTTTGAGTTTTGGGGTAGAAACATTGCTTTGATCTACTTCAGCATCTTTTCTGTTTACAAAGTGATTCTAATTTGTAATTTTAGGGCGTAAACAGTAAGAAACTCTCAGAAGCTTTCAAAAGAGAAAGGAACCAAAATAAAACAAAAATTTAAATATAAAATCAATTTTTCTGAGTGAAAATCTGTTGGAACTTAAAAATTAAAAACCATATATATCTTACTATAAATTGTCACCAAATGTTTATATGATCATTTAACATAGTATAGGTAAATCATAAAATTATGATCCAAATATTTTGAGTCTTTTTGAGCTATTTATAACCAAGAGACATTTTTAATACTTTTAAATAATTTTTGAATTATTGTCATCAAATAAATTTATGTTTGATCATAAAACTTGAACTTTTTTGAACAAAGTTTCTCATACAAGTAGTTCAAACATAAATCAAAAAACCAAAAAATAAACTTAATAAACAGGTCTTTTTACAAACATTTTAATTTCTAATTCGGACAAAATTAAATAATTAAACAGATTAATATAAAAATATTTATCATGGGTGTTTGTAATTTATAAAGTAGGTTATTATATTTTATACACATTTAATACAATTAATTCAACCTGTTGTATAACATTTATTTTAATTTCAATATTATCAAGAAAACTACTTTAGGCTGACAGAATGTCTTCGTTATATCATTGAATTCAATTTTAACACAATATCCATAATAGCGACCACACATAACTTTATGTACAACAGATCTGTACCCACTTGCCCACCTTTTTTTATTATTAATATATATATATATGTATATATACTTATTTTTGTTGTTCAATAGGTATAACATATTAATAATAATATACCATAAACTTTTTAAACTTGTAAAAGTAACTCTACATCACAAACATTGTTTAAAAATGGTAGACATAATTGTTTATTCTTCTCTCTTTACTTATCTTGCATTGTTATTTTGTTGTTTCAAAATGTTAAGATTAAGGCTTAAAATTTAATATTTATTTTGTAGTATATAAACCATACATCTAATTCCTGAGAATTATTTTAATTGAATAAACAAAAATGTCATAAATCACGTTTATTTTGTTGATAGTAAAAGTTCACTGGTCTGTTTTTGATTATTTTAGTAAAATTGTGTTGTTTGCCCTAATGTGTACTTAGGGCACAAAAAAAAAAGGTGTATGTATTATCACACTTTTCACACTATAATATTATGGTTACAGCTGAATAATGATATTCATCCCAAATTTAAGAAATTAAATATTGATTCGGTTAGGATTTATAATATATTTTTCAGTTGGACAAATTGACATGTCTACTATCAACATATATTTTATTGCATTAAATTTTCATTTTTCAATTTTTGTTAGTGAAAGTAAAATCATTCAAACATTTTGTTTTGTTTGAAGAATTTAAGTATAATTGGTTGACAATTTACAAACAAGAGCTTCTGGAAGTCTTGTCTATAATTTCAGGTAACAAATGTCTTGTGAGTTCTGTTGTCCCCATACAATTTAATATATTAAGATCTACAATTCACTTTTATGAAACATAAACATAGTATAACAATTTACAAACAAATAAATAAAACCAAAAATGTTGGGAATAGATTTTTTATTTCTTCCTTTTTTTTTGTATTTATATATATTTTTTTTTTAAATTTCTATTATGAAACAATTTTAAAAATTGGACTTACACTTCATTTGAAAAAAAAAAGAAAAACATTTCACAAATTACATATTTTATAGGATTAGTATGTTCTTTCTGAGTTAACTGTACGATTTTTTTTCTTACAAAATTGAAAATATCTATCATCAAAGATCTATCATTTAAGGGTGGATGAGGGGGGGAAATGTATAAAGTAAACAAAGACTTAAAAGTAATAGTTATAAATGAAAATTATAAAAAAATCTAATATTTAAATTGAATAAATTGAATAAATAAAAAATGTAATATTAAATTGTTAACATTCTAATAATAACAAGCATACATTTATATCGGCATTATTTTCGAACACAAGTACTCTATTATTTTCGATTACAATAAAAAAAATTAATCATTTTGTTCTCGTCCATTCACTGGATGATTATTATAATAATGTATCTGAAACCGACAGATTAAAATGTTTTCTTATAAATCGATACTATTAACATTTCGATTACATACAAGTTTATATTTTGTACTATTATAAAAAGAAAATGATCAACCCAAATATATAATTGAACACCTACATATTATAAATAGCACAATTTTTTTCTTTTATTATTTAGTTGTTAATTATTATAAATATCCATATATTTTAATAATAATGATAAAAAAATTGACACAGAAAAAACATGCTTGATACAAATAAAAAGCGTACAAGAACTTTTCAATCACGGTTTGGGATAGATTTCTGACATAAATATTATTAAACGATACTTTATTATTGTTGATTTTTTTTTTCTTAAATATATATTGTAATATAAATTGATACCTAAAGAACACGACTATTATAAATTAGCGTCTTGCATAACACAAACAAGTTCACGAAACTTATGACACTTTGTCTCTACACGCATATTTATAAAGTATTACATTAAAAGATTTAACATTATTCATTAGTCGCCAGAGGTTTGTCATCTATACATTCTGTGCTTTGTGGTTTTGAACTACTGTCTATTTTTTCTTCGGCTTTTGAATCAACATTTGCATTAGCATTATCAATTTTATTGGGGATAGGCAAGGGAGGTTCAACAATCAAACCTAGAATATAACACAATATATCATACAAATATTTGTTAATGTCAAATTCTATTAAAATAAATAGGTTTTGTCTTCATACCTGCATTAGACACATAATAGTTATTAGAGGTTTGGCTTTTGTTCATTAAGTGTTGCATTTGTGCACAATTTGGTTGCATTCGCATGTTTTGTGGTGGAGGTGGAATACGCTGTAAATATTGGAAAGTTGATACAGGCCTTTGAATAGGAGTTGGATACGGAGGTGCGATTTTACCAGCCATTGATCCATTATTACTGTTGTTCATGTTCATCCTGGGTTGCTGCATCAAGGGCTAAATAAGGAACAGATGTGAAGTAATACAATAATTGTTTTCACCTCACAAAACTATGAATAAAAAAATGTGTTGGGTTCTGAAAGATATCACCTATCTTATTTACTCTATAATATCCTGCAATACCCAACACTTAAGAACCAGGAGCCCTAGTTCAGCCCTAAAACACTTACCAACTGATTATTTTGAGTGGAGGAGACTTGATAATTACTATATTTTCCTTGCATAGCCTGATGAGTTTGTTGATTTGAGTTCATCAATGTCTTATTAGCTAAAATGTTAAATGGTTAAATTGTTTAAAATGTTAAATTATGCTTTAATAAATGTTAACAAATCATTTTTCATAGAATAAACATGAAACACTTACTATCAAAGTATTGCTGCTGCTGTTGTCTAAATAAGTTAGAAGAATACATCGGATTTCCTAAATCTTGTTGATTTGAGATTCCAGACTTTTGAAGGTCGTTTGTACCATTTCCACCAGCCAAATTTCCTTTTATGTATGGGACTTGTCGGTACTAGTTAAATAAAATAATTATAATTTAAAACCTTATTAAAGATTGAAATTCACAAGAACAAGTTTTAATTAAGAGGATACCCCAACCAAACCTATTTGTTACCTCTGTCAAACAAAATATATATATCATAGCAAATCTGTGTGCAGTAGAATTTTGTATTGTTTGCTTTAAATGAAAATAAAAATAAAATCCTATGAGAAGCCCTACAATATTCTGACATTCAAGTTTGATAAGTCAATTCATTCTGATATTAAAATTAAAACTGAAATCACAATATTGGTTCTGCAGAACAAAAATTTGCTATGTTGTACGATTGTAAAACAAAAACAACTGTTGTTAATACATTTAAATAAAACAAAGATCGTGGTGATCAATGTATAATTGTTGTGTCACTTTGCTGACTTTAGTACAAAATACAATAGGTATTGTTATAAATTGAAATTGTTACAAAATGGTTATTATACATATTAACTCCTATATCAAAAATATGTAGTAAGTATAGGCTAATGTTTAATCTCAAAATTACCTGTGACGTATAACTTTGCATGTTTGGGGGTGGTGCATTTTGAGAACCAAAGGCGGCTGGGATTCCAAAGGTGTTTCCACCTGATGCACCAGGAACCACTTGTGGTTGAAATGCAGATGGAATATAATTAGGATTTGTAGGTCCTGCTAATTAATAAAATAAAAGTTTAACAATAAATATTATAATGGCAATGAAATGTAACTTACTTGCTGAATTAGTAGAGTATAGTGACGAGGAAGTTTGCAATGGTGTTGCTCTTGTATTATTCATGGAACTGAATGGTTGGTTGAATATAGGATCAAATGGCACCAAAAACTAAAAATAAAAAAAATATATAAGGAAAACGGAGAGCAAAATAAAAAGGTTTTAAATTATTTTACAGGTGAAGGTTGAGGTGTTGTAGCATTATACGTATTTTTATTTCCAATCGTCCCAATTTGCTGTGAAGACTGTTTTACTTGCGAGGAAGAAGAATTAGTACTGCTTGGTATTAATACTGGGTTTATATTTGTATTTAATTGCTGACCATTGTTATAAGCCTAAAAAATGAGATATTTTTAATAAATTAAATTAATTATACCCAGAAATTGTTTTCAATTTTTACATACCGGTCCCATTCTGAACGGAGATATAGAAGATTGTAATACTTCTGAACCACCTTGACCAGCCGGTGAACCAGCATGAATAAACATTGATGGATTATATTGATTCATATTTTGATTCAAACCATTAGATTGAAGACCATATGCAAACTGATTATATTGAGACCGTGCTGCACCGCTAATAACCTAAGAAAAGATATTTGTATGAGATTATTTTTGAATTAAAAGTTGTTATTATTTTTAATCAACTTACGGTTTGAGAAGGTTCTAATAACGAATAAACTTGTGGAGCAGAAGGGGATGGTGGTGGCATTGTTGTTGTTGAATAATGTTGCTGAGCCGAATTAAACAAAATAGCTGATGAAGGAGATTGTCCAGTACCAGCAGACACAAACTGTTTAGTCATCATTTCTACTCCAGTTTTATTATTGGTATTTAATATTAAATGTGTTTGCTGTTGTTTAGCAATATGTGGACCATACATATCAGGTAATCCATCACTATTTTCCATCATTATCTAGAATATTAAAATGTCATAATAAATAATAAAATATACTCACATAAATCTTAAAATGAACATCCCTAATGTACAATAGGGGCGAAACTACATCCCCATGTGGTATCTCCGAGTCTTACAAACGGGGAACATGGCAAATTGTACATTCTGAATAAGCAATTTAACTCGGTTATGATTAATATTAAAGAATTGACATAATATCAAATTTGGAAGTGAGAACATTATCTAGTGAACCTCTTAAGTTGTTTTTAATATTTTTATTTTAAAGCAAGTTATGAGCAGTAGTTAGTATTAGTACTATTATATTTTGTGCATTTTAAAATACTTATAACTTGCTTTGAAATTAAAATCTAAAAAAAAACCTAAGAAGTTCTCTATATAATATAAATTTATTAGTAGGTCAATTTGCTCTAATATTAATCATAACAGAGTTAAATAAATTATTCAGAACTTTTAATTTGCTATGTTATGGGCGTTTGAAAGACAGAGATGTGGTTATAGTACCCTATTAATATAATAACATACCAACATAGTAATACTAATTTTATAATTACTTGTAAATTCATATGCGTTGCTTGTGTTGGTATAGCATTGGCAAGTGGTGTAGTTGATGTATGTGGTTGAGGTGTTGTAGAGCTAAACACATGTGTACTAGTTGATGACTGTTGCTGTTGCTGTTGCTGCTGTTGTTGTTGTTGCTGTTGCTGTTGTTGATGCTGTTGTTGATGCTGCTGTTGCTGTTGCTGTTGTTGCTGTTGTTGTTGCTGCTGTTGTTGTTGACTCAATGGGGGCGATAATGTACCCTGCGGTTGAGGTTTAACCTTGAGAAATATAAAATTGTTATAAATGATATATTACCTCATTGACAGCCAAGTATTTACCTTGCATACGTTTGTGGTAGCAGCATTTGGATCTTGTTTGAGTTGACCAGCAGCAGCCATGGACACTGGAATGTAAGAGCCAGCAACATTTTGTAACTGAGGTGCAGGGCTAAAATTAAAATAATATATATAATTATAGTTACACAATTTGTCATAACTTCACATTCATTTATGGGGTTATACCATGTGACAGGTGTTAAAAAGCCGCTATGAACAAATTGTAAATCTACGTGTTAATTACAACAAAAAGTGTCACGTACCAAAGTACATACCTGTACACTTGCTGATTGTGAACTCTTTGTTCATCAATAACAGAAATTTCAGATTTATCGTGTTGTCCACTACTTGCAGTGCTATAAACTGTATTAAAAGCACTATCAGTTATGTTTTGCTGGACTTGTGGATTAGATTCTGGTTTATCATCCCAAACCTTAACCAAAAAAAATTAAAAAATAAATGTTATGTTAAGTAGGAACAAAAGAAGTAAACTTAATATAGATCAATCTTAAGATATTTATCAAGTTTTATCAACAATGGAATACATTTATTACCAAAATTAATGTGTGTGCATGGTTAGAATTTATACTGCGAATTGTTTTAGTTATGTAACACTATTTTTTTTTCATAATGTTTTAGCTTTATAAAATTTGAAACAAATCTTTCTTATATATAATATCCTAATGTTATGTATATTTAATTTAAATGGCAATCTATACTTATTGTTTTATAACCAGAAGTATAAAATTTCATTAAAAAATGTTGTTAAAATTGTTTAGATATTTGTTTTTAAATAAAACTATTATATTTCTGATTATGAAAATAAAAATATTGGTTGCCGTTTAATATTCAGGTTTTATTATTGGTTTTATATTTATAATCACAACTAAATAATTTATTATAATTGAAAAAAATGTAATGAAGTCTACTCTGGGTGACAACTACTCTAGTGTCAAAAAGGAAAAGAAAATGTATTAATTATTTACTAACAGTTTGTCTCCATTAAAAAAATAAGTTACAGGTTATTTAACAATTTAATCAAGAAACAGACATTATAAACTATTAGAAATGTGTTTTCAGATTAAAAAATGAATCAATCATATATCATCGTCTAATCATTAAACAAATACCTTTTTAGTGCCAGCTATCATAGTTTTTAAGTCACTCGCTGCTAATGACGATGGTCCAGTATGCATTGATCTGGTATGAGCGGCTGCCATTGCCATAACATCTTTGTTTTCTGCAGATAAATGACCACCACTTTGAGTAAAATCAGACTCAAAATCACCAAATCCAAGATTCAGCTCAGAACTTTCATCATTCTAATATAAAAGATACATAAATACAAAAAAAATTAAATTAAACAAAAGTATTAAATAAATACTTAACTAAGTACTAGTAATAAACCAAGAATAAAAATCAATTTAAGCAAAAAACTAACAATTAATAATCATTTATAACATACTTGAAAGTTCATAGACATTTGTACGGCATCATTTAATTTAGAGTCTTTACTATCAGATTTGAATGCTCTAAAGCAAGTTTCTTGAGTATCTTCATTAAAATTACAAGTATCTAAAAACCAATAATGTTTTCAAAAATTTTATTTTAATTGTATATATATACATATAATATTATAAATTATAATATATAATTTAATCTTTTATTACCTTTTTCATTGCGCTGCTTGATATTGGAATTATATTTATTTTTAGATTCTCCAGAGGGTTTTGATTTGTACGTAGTATTTTCAAATATAATTGTTTCCATACGTTGTGAAGAATCAAGAATACCATTTTCCATAACCTTTTATTAAATATTATAAATAATGAGGATTAAATAATTATTTAATTACTTGGAAAGTTAGAACACATAATACAATTACTCTTTATGAATAAAATTGTATTATATAAATATACTCACATTGGGTGAAGATTTTTCTTTATTTGAAGGTAACCTCTGGGATGTCTGTCCAGGAATTTCTTTAATTTCAGTTAAACTGAAATGAGATATAAATAAATGATGAGCATGGATGTTAATGACCAAAATTTCATTAAAATATACATTTAAAAATGTCAAGAAATGCAATTATATGCCATAAAATATATTGAATGTAAATGTATCTATTTTTTTCAAAAAATATAGACCTGGTACTTTAAGTATTGGGATACTCTATCAGGATTACATATTAAAAATGACGTCTCCACTTCTACAGAGTTGATCGGGGCGTACATAAAATTATTTCTATGTCTTAATTTAGTATATATACAATAACGTTATTACTATTAATAATGACAACCAAACTGGATTTAGGTTTGCCTTTTTCTTTGAGGGATGAAGATAAGAACGAACAATTTTATTTAATAAAAACAAAATTGGCTCTAAATCTTTGTTCAGCCATAATTTCTTGAGCTGTTCTTATAGATAAAGCATCATTGGCACAGCACCAATTTTTCTACAATTTTTTTTATGGTTTTATACAAATCGCT
Organism: Nasonovia ribisnigri; assembly: GCA_027563435.1. Taxonomy (NCBI): domain Eukaryota; kingdom Metazoa; phylum Arthropoda; class Insecta; order Hemiptera; family Aphididae; genus Nasonovia; species Nasonovia ribisnigri. The sequence continues at coordinate 230,664 of JANEHU010001371.1, read as the reverse complement.
GTAATAGCCACCGTCAACCATGTTCCCCAACGTGTTACGACTGGTTCTGGGAGTAGACTTAGCTCTGGTGATTCATCTTTAATTATTTGTATGGTTGCTGGGCATTTAAAGGAGAATTTTTTGACGGACGGAATAAGTTTGCTAACTAATGGAAAATCACTACAGATTTCCTCACCTACTCGATGTAAAGCGTGAGCAAGTCATATTACATGAAGCATTTTTGGGTGAAATATTTGGAACGCTGTTCTAGCTTTACCACACACAGCGTGGCGTCGCCAACTAGCAAAAAATATTATTGTGTTCTACTCCTTGAGGCTAAATTAAATTCACCTTTCTATCAAAAAGTTGAGCTATTGTCATACTGTTGATTTATTCAAGATGTTCACAACTAACAAGGCATGTCTTTGCCAGGTACTTCAGAATCAAGTATGCCCACAATAACATAGGCTAAATAACACATATCAACATCCGTGATCTCGTTGATGGATACCCAAATTTTACGGTTAAAGACTTCGTGGTTTGTATTTTAGTTAAAATTAAAGATAAATACTGTGTACATTTTCCTGGGTTTAAATAATTTAAATTTAAAAAGTAAAATATCACGTTTTGGACATTGAAAAAAAATATCAAAAATCGACTCCTATACAAGCCTAGAAAATTTGTTCTTTTTAATTTGTATGATAAGTGTTCATACTGTAATGTCACTCAATAAGCTATATTAAGGGAAATACGAAACTAAGTTTCAGTGTTTCACTAAAATTTTTATTTGTAATTAGTATGTAAAGTACTGTTACTGACATTTGCGTTCAAGTGCAGAAGTGTTCCACTATTTATTTTATACACAGTCACTCACACTAATGATCACTTACTAAGCACACATTTACACCAACCGCATGCACACAAATAGAAAATATCATATATTGAACTCCTTAGAAATGGTCGGTATTGATAATACCTTACCCAGCTATTACCCTTAATAACTATTGAATTGTACTCTGAGCATTTTTCTTTCATTTAATGCATGCTTATTGCAGTTCTTATGTGTTGTGTTACTAATAACCATTTAGTTGCAGATACTTTAACTTCTCAGAATTTGCAAAATAATATTTTACCATTGAACTAAATATATGATCTTCAAACTCTTTCACAAAACTACTTGATGAATCTTTTGGCATTTTGTTAATACATATTTTTTTTTTAAAAAAAAGTGAATTACAAAAATAATTGCTTAAATGTAGTGTATAACATGTCATGTTTTTGCTGTAATACCATAACTCTTAGGTAAAACCTACAGTGCCGCTGGTCATTAAATATCTAATCTCCTAATGGCTAATAGCCTGCGGATCTACTTATAAATACAATTAAATATGATAATTAAAATTATATGGAAAATTTATAATATTATACTTATAATTTATATTATATATGTTTTATTTTAAAATCTAGAAAAAAATCAATATAATACGCATTTATATGCTCAAAAATGTCAAAAATGCAAAATAAGTTTGCATATTTGTAATTTAGACTTCATGAATATAATTTATGATATTTCGTGTATAATTTCATTGCGGGTAAAAAATATGCAGTCATAAAATCAAGCTCTAATTATCAATAATTATGTACAATACAATTAATAACATATATGTAGGCATTATTTTGTATGAAAGTAATACATAGAAAATAAAAAAGTACAAGTTTTACCAATATCAATAAAATACTGATATTAATTTATCAGAGACATGATGAACAGCAAAAATGCTTTCAAAACCCTTTGAGGAGAAGTCTTGGTATACGTAGTATATATATATAATTCAGGGAGCAGCTTAGGAATGAAAAATTGGAAAAAAAATGTTGAGCAAAGACGTAGGTTAGGTCTTTTCTTTTATCACTTTTTTTTAGTTTTTAATTGTATTGGTATTTTACAGTAATGAAACACAAACAAAGACACTAAAAGGAATTGTGGGAAAATGTATATATACGTCTATGCTCTTCAAAGGGTTAAGAAAATAAAATATACTGTATTTACTATTTTATATAGTTATATAACTCATAAATTAAAAAAGTACAAGTTTTACGAATATCAATAAAATACTGATGTTAATTTATCTAACATGATGAACAGCAAAAAAGCTTCCTTAGGAAAATAAATTATACTGTACTTACTACTTAATAGTTATAACTCATAAATGTATGTTTAAAATAAGGATTCATAAAGATAAAACTATGTCTAATAAAAAATTAATATCTCTAATTATAATATAATCAATATGCTTTAATACCTATTAGGTCGATTGTTCGACTGTGGAGCAACTGGCTTATTTACATTAGGTGACTGAGCTCTGAGAACATGAGTTATTGGTTTGTCCCAAGCATTTGTTTGTGGAGGAGGAGGAGGATTGTTGCTAACCATAACTACAGAATCTAAAAATAAAATAAAATTCAGTTAATTTAATTTTGATTTGAGATATAATATGTATTTGATCAAACCTTTAATAATGGGAACGTTTGAGTCATCTTGACCAATTTGTGGCTGACTTTTTTGACGTTCATACCTCTGATTAGTTTGACCAGGCTTAGCTGCATTGTTATTTGGATTAGCCCTAGATGTTGGTTTGGTAGAATCTTTACGATTACTCTGATTGGTTAAACGTTGCATTTTTTGTTGTGAGTCACTCAACTTTCTCTGGTCATCTTTTTTAATAGATCTTCCATCCTGAGAAGTACTTCCTAAAATGATTAATATATTAACAAAATATAAATAAATAACTATTTCATTTTTAATGAATATTATATTAAATTTACCACTATAACTACTCTTAGGGTCATTAATAGAAGTAGTTGACGTTAACTTTTGATTGGATTTGTCAGCATTACCAAGTTCTTTAGGCTGATCCTTTTTATCATAACTGGACCGTTTGTCGCCCCTTTAATAAAATATGAATAATTTAAAAAATTAAAAACTATTAATAAAAACTATATTAAATTACCTTGATGCTAAATATGTACGACTACTTAGTCTTCGATTACTACTTTTTTGTTGAGCTTCATAATCACTAGGTTCACTAACTGAATCCCAATGGTCTTCTTGTTTTTGACTATTGAGAGGTCTAGAACTTTGTCTAGAACCAAATCGACTTTCACCACTTCTACGGTTTGTATCTCCAGATGTTGGAAATGTATCCAACTTAGACTGGGGTTTAGATGATGAATTTTTACTTCTAATAGAACCAGAGTTGGGATTTAATTTGTTTTTCTCAACACTTTCATCGATACTATTTTTTTGACCACTACGCCCATTTAATGTGCATGATTCTAAACGTACTCTTCCTCTCTGCTCAGATCTTTGACCATATCCACGTAATGATGATTTATCTGAATAACGATCATTTTGTCTTATACTTCCTCTGTTTCGATCATCATTTCTATTTCTATCATCTCCACGATTTCGGTCATCATTTCTATTTCGGGTTTCACCTCGATTCCTGTCATCACCGCGATTCCTGTCGTCACCGCGATTTCTGTCGTCACCTCGATTTCTGTCGTCACCGCGATTCCTGTCATCACCGCGATTTCTGTCGTCACCTCGATTTCTGTCATCGCGTCGAGGAGGACCTCTGGATCGTTGACCTTCTTCATAAGACTCCGGCCAAGCATTTTTTCTATTTGACCCAGACCTGGAAACTGTTCGAGAATTGATACTCTGATGATATGAAGAACGTGATCCAACATAGCGGTCAGATCTCATCCCTTTTTGATGAGATAATGTAGAAGTACCAGAATTGTTTTCTAAAGATGATTTTGGTTCTAGAAATATTTTACTTAATTAGTTGTTTCTAATTTGTAGGTTTCTACTTTCTCCAAGTAACAGGAGCACCTTAATCGTTTCCAAACCCCCTTCCAAAATTGATGTCAATAAACACGAGAAATAACCAAATCATAAATAATAATCTAAATGTTCTGGATTTGATATAAGTCCATACCTATCCTAATCTAAAATTAATTTATTTGGCAATTTCAAATTTAATAAGAATATTTATACTATTCTGTAGCTAAATAGAAAATAATTGCATCGCCAGTTCTGTTAGTCATTTGAAACTTTTATCAATTAATTTCAAGAATAACTTCTGCGCTCCTGTTTCTTGATATTAACTAAAAAAAAAAGTTCAAAAATAAAACCTATAATTCATTCTATCGTAAATACCTGATAATTTGTCGTCATCATTTTTTTGACCACTTTTATTACTTTTCGTTTCCTGTTCAAGTTTTTGTTCTTGCAACATTTTATTTTTATTATTAGTTGGAGCTAAATCCCAGACAGATTTATCTTTAGTAGATAAATCGTCACCCTAAAATAATATTTAATAATACATAAATATAATATTATTCATACAATATACATAGTAAAAATCTACATTCCAGAATCAAAGCATAGACATTTATTTGTTTAAATTTCACCTGTAGTTATGAAAAATGAACCACATAATATAATTGACAATCACAATTAATATGATGGAATTTATAAAAGTTAACTGCATATTTACTTAGTGTAGAGAATTTTTTTTAATTGTATACTTATATAAACAAATAAATATAATTGATGCACTTACTTGATCATTCTTCTTCATATCCTTTCTTTCACTTTTCACTAATTGATTTAAATTTCGTTTAGGCTCACTGGTCAATTCACAAGCTTCAAGTTTCTCTTGTGTTATGGGGCCAGGTATAAATTTCTTACCCTAATATAAAAATAGTTATAGATTTCAATGATACAATTACAAATAGGTGTTTAAAATACATACATATTGGCCTGATAAATTAATTTCATCTTTATAGAAATCTTTACCAAGAGAATTTTGTCTCCAATGATAAGTTTCATCATCACCTTGCCTATAAAACATCAATGACAATAATAAAAAAAAAAACATATTATTTCTAATATTATGCAAAACTTACAAATTATCTTTTTCAATATCATCTGGAGTTTCTAAAGAATCTCGAGAATGATATTTTGATACTTTTGTAAATTCTTTTTTATCAGCATCATAATTATCATCAATTGATTTCTTTGCATTACCTCCAGCATCCTATAATAAATAATGTTTGATATATTAAATAGAATTAGTACAATAAAATATTGAAAATACTAACATTCCTTTTGAAATCACGTCTGTGATCATAATTCTTTCTATTGTCATCACCTCTAGAAGTATAATCACTATGTGTATATTTATCATTTTTGTCTTTAGGATCTGAACGAACCTTTTCTCTTCTGTATCTATTTAAAAAGTCAACAACCAGATTATTAGTTTTGCTTGTACAATATTGATTTAAAAATGCAAATTTTATAGATGTTACTCGTACAACTCTGAGTAACCATTATTTTTAATAATTTTACTTGATTATCTCATTATACACCAATTTAAATAGTTTTGTACATTAATACTATCAGTCGAAATTAAAAACCAAATATATATATTTATTATTTTAATATTACTGAATATATTATATTTTTAAATTTTTAATAAAATAATAAATATTAATAAATTTATTCTAAATAAATAAAATTATAGTTTACCAGTAACATTTTTGGATATATATTTTAAATGATTATCAAATCTAAATGTATGGTTAAAAACACATTGTGAGACTAAACGTGTTACAAACATTTATACATTTGTGGCGATATACAAATCACATGAATGGTGAAACATAACGGCGATAACAAGTTAAATTAGAATAACTATGGCTAATAACTGTATCAAACTTCAAAATATCTAAGAAATAACTCTTTTTTTTTTCCTGTATAACCGACAGTAGAGGAGACCGTGTGAACAATACCTATTAAAGTACTAAGATATTATACTATACTACTATACTTATTTAAAAAATACTTAAGCTAAGTTACATGACATAGTAAAATTATAAAATAACAATTGTTGGCTTAAATGTTTGATATAGATTCAGAGGTGATATAGTATTTTTTATAAACATAATAAAATACATGTCAAAATATTTAGACTAATTTTTATGTGTTTATACCATTAATCTATTCACACCAATCTACAGTATGTCAGCATTGAGTATTGACTTATAATTAATTAGTAACAGCTAGTAAGTAGTAACATTACATGAAATATTATTATAATAAAATTGTTGTGTTAATTATACTAATTTCGGCAAATATAAGTCAACATAAAACATTAGTCAGTATAATAAGACATTCTTGGAGTAGTCTTCTGGCGGACTATTTCAACTCAAAATTGTTTTTCATATGCAATAATTTACCATCAAAATCAAATTTAACAGATTGACTATAGTGACATCCTAGTTTTAGTAGTTTGCCTTACAATGTCTAAAGTTAATTAACAAGCTAACACTTATATCAACATTGGAATTATAACATACCTATCAAATTCTGATCGTTTATCCCGTTTCAAACTCGATGATTTATTTGTATGATCATCTTCAACCCATGAATCACTTCTGTACTCTGAATATCCGCTACTACTCATATCACTATCAGTACGACAAAGTGTATTTATACCTTCTAAAAAGTAACATATAAACTGTCAAATTAGAAAACTCAAAATTAAAATATTATCATTTTACTTGTAGAAGAAACATTTTGAGCTTTATTACTGGCGTCATTATTTTGTTCAAATTGTTTTTGCAGTCTTGAAGGTAAATATTTAGTATTCATTTCTTTATTGTCATTGCTTTCATCATATTTATCTTTCGATAATTCAGATCGGAATTTTGAAGGATCGTCTAAGAACTCTTTATCCTGGAATAACATAAATCCACCATTAAAAAAAAATTATATAACTGTAAATTTGAGTAATAGCAGTGTGCCGTGAATATTTCTTTTTAAATAAATAAATAAATAAATAAATAAACAACTAAAATAAATATTTTTACTTTGCATATTAAGGACATATAAATGCATATTCCTATTCTTTTGTTGTTTAAAACATGAAAATTATTGAAAAATAATGTATTCTATCGATAATATTGATCAGGATTAACTTATTTTAATTTAATAGTCCTCTATAATTATTTTTCTACGATTAAAAAAATAAGAGTTAACAAAACTAATGCTTTTACAAGGTTGGCTTAATAAACTAATTATTCTATAACTTGGAAAAAGAAACCTCGGGCACAAAAATCATCTAGCAGAAACCAATTTTATCACACCAGTTTAGTTTACATATGAAGATAAATATTTGATTATAATTTATAAATAATTTGTAATGTTTACTTTATTATCTTTATTATCTCCGTCCATTTTTTTTAATTTAGTTGCTTCTAGTTGTTGTTGCATTTCATAACGTTTCATCTCTTCTAATTTTCGATCTTTTGCACGTTGTAAGACAGCACTTAGTTCTTCATTTACGTCACGTGCTCTTCCTAAAAACTCATCGTCATAATCATCATCAGCTATTTGACGTTCTTCCTAAAATTTATATTTAAATATTTTTTGAATAACATACATTTTACACTATTTAAAATTAAAATTAAATCTAACTTGATGAGATGATGGAGGTCCATACAATTGTTGTATATAATCTGGATTATAAGATAAACCTCCGTTGACATTCCTTTGCATAAATATACCCTCCTAAAAAAAAAAATTTTAATATTGGTAAAATAAGTAATAAATGACAATTTTTTACCTTTAAATTTTGAACCAGACTTGGATCACAACTGGCAATTTTATTACTCAAGTAACCTTTAGCATTATCGGATCTACTTCTGATGTCGCCATTCAATGATTGTTTATTTAATTTTTCATTCAATTGTTCTTCATCATCACTGAAGTCCAATTTTTTACTAAAAAACACAAAGTGTAATGTTTAATTTTACCTAACCTAAGAAAAAAAAAAAAAGTAGATGCTAATTAAGAAATAAAATAAAATTATTACTTGTAGTCAATTTCTCCTTGTATAGACCACCCAGTTTCTTTGGAGAGTTCATTCATTCTTTTTAAATCTTCTTCACGAATGATTGGAGGAGGTATAAGTTCCTTGATATCTGCTGTAGGTTTACTTAAAACACCATCAGTGGTCATGGATGAAGATGAAATATGGTGAAACATTTTTTCTGATGGAAAAATTTGTTGTTTGGTATGATATATAATATTATCAGACTGATTTGGAACCATCTAGTAATTTTGAAACATATATATATAATATATATTATATTTACTAATAAAATTCATTTAAAATCTTACAAAGTTAGGCAACATATTCCTCATAACTGGATTTTTAGTCATGTTGTATTGCATTTGATAAGGATTCAGGCCGGCCGGGGCCCCGGCCACCCCATTTTGGACCGAATTGCTCCGTACGCCATTCACATTTTCTGTCCCTTAAATTGAAACACAAAAAGTTGAAAGTTTTTTTTCGGTTTAATGTTTAGTATCAGTAAACCAATGATAGCTCAATTATAGCTTAAATGACTGCTTAAATAGCATAATACTGAATAAAGCATACATTTTAAAAATATATATTATAAAAATAAATAGTTTAATTACAAATTTTGAATTTAATTTAAAAGGAAACATTGATGGAAAAAATAATTTCAATATTAAAGATATACCTCTAAAGAATATTATTTTATTTTTCAATTTAATATTACAAGGAAAAAATAAACAAAAGAAAAATCAATCATATTCTTAGATTCTTGAGACTGTACCTGATCACCTACAATATATTTAAAAACGTTATCTCATCGCCAGTCAAAATTATAAACCATCAAAACGAACACTGTATTTGTTGACGGATAGTCCACACCCGCCGACCAGGGCAATGTTTTAGATGTTGACTACCCGTCAAACGTAGCGTTGAACATGTTAACCACAGAGGATAGTATGATTTTTTCAACAAAAATTATGCAAAAAATGTTTGTCCCAGTTTAAGTAAAATAAAGTATTATAACCCTACACTGGTAAGAAATAAGCCCGAGTCATATAAACCTTATGTTCTAATTCTAAATGAGGATTAATATAGAGCAAATTTCTTTAACTAAAACCTTAATTTACATACCGGAAGATGTTTGAGAATGATGTGGTTGACCTGAAACTCCAGTTACACTGCCGGCGCCTTGAGGCATTTGGGGTCGACTGCCACCTTGCATCCAACTTGTTTCTGCTATAAAATCAATAAGAGTTTATAATATGTAAAAAGTATATTTATTTATATTCTATTTTTACTTTGAGGACGAAGAGAAGGTCTCTGTTCTGTGTTGGCCTGTATAGGTATATTTGTGTTTATTACATTTTTGTGTTCCCCGCTTGAAGTAAGACTTGGAAATTCTTGTTGGAATTGCATCGTACGATGTGCTAAATATGGGGGAGCAACTGGAACATCCACAATTTTTTTGGCCCATGTTTTGCCGTCGGCATGAGAAGGCTAATAATAGTAATATATATATTAAATTAGTTTAGTTCCATAAAATTAAGAACAATATAAACATACTCTTGTAGTTGTGGTGGTGGTAGTTACTTGCACGGAAGTAGGATGGGACGAAGCATGTTGTTGTCCCAGTACAGGCCCACTTTGGGACAGTTGAGATGTCGTCGTAGCAATAGATGTTGGCGGAACCTCTTTGCCCGCAGCCTATAATTGTTTATGTTTATAAATATAAAGATATACTTGTTAAAATATTTAACCTTTGGAGGATTAGAAAACTTACCACAAGTGATTTCTCTATGACTGGTTTGTTCCATCCTCCACCACCGATAGGGACTAGATTGATTGTAGACTCATGGCTAGATTCGGACTTCTCACTTGGTAAATTAACAGGGTTACGAACACTGCGGATAACCTTTCCAATAGATTGCAATCCATTTTTGCGTGGTGCTATGCTTTTATGTTGATTACTTTCCGTAGACTCACCCTAAAATTAAAATACAGGTTATTTCCTAATTGCATACAGCTAATAAAATTATTATTATTATTATTATTACTATAAAAGTAAATCATAACATAAAAAAATATTATAAAACTATGTCTCTTACTTTATACAAACAATTTATTTTCAATGATTGAAATGAATTCTTTCCTTTGCTTTTCTCCCCCTTCAAACTGACCCCTGGCAATGTAGACATACTGTCTGCAAGGCACCATTTAGATTATACACTTGCCCGTAGAACGTACCTTTGATCTACAAAATAAAAACAATTTTTGTTTATTGTTATTTATCATTAAATAAATGGTAATGTTACATAATTCTTTTAAAAATAAGTACACTATAAACATTAGCCTAGAGATCCACCATCACATAAATATTAGTGATTTTAACTAAAAAAGTATTAGAATCCATGCACTCATGAAACACAAGCTTAGCCATGTACTTACATATCCACATGGTATTTTCATGGACCACAGTCAACTAAAAATTAATTCAATAAGAAGTAGATATATCAGACCATATTAAAATATTGTCAATGGATATTGATTATAACCGTATTATAAGATTAATAAACATAAGTACCAACATAATAATTGTACACAAGTGTATTTAAAAACGCAGATTTTTAAGAAATATTAAGTTTGTGAACATTATTATGTTAACATTTTATAAACTTTGCTAAACTGAGAAACTTAATACAGATTAAAAAAAACTTAATATAATTGACACATTGTACCTAATTAAGTAATACAATTTAATTTTAAGTAGGTTACCTACCTATTTTATTATTTGTGGGAGAAATTTTAATACCTACCTAGATAAGTATTAAAATTATTTAGCAAATATTTAAGTATTTACATTATTAAATGCAAGTTTTTCTTATTCCTAATACCTACAAAACAATATTATATCTTTTTAAGGTAAAGATTAATTTTTTTTAAAATCAATACTACCTTTGAATAATATTAAATAAAATGAAAGTTTAAAAAAATTTTTATTTCTCATTACCTAATAATATTATGATTACCGTAATATTGTCCACGATAACTTAAAATTATTTTTATAAATAAATGGCAGCTTATGGTTCTATATCAAAGAATATAAAATACACTTAATACAATTTTAAAATTAAATAGTTCAAAAGCAGCTCCATGAATGAGTTTCTAAAGTTACAAATACAATTAGTGATAGTGAGAATAAGATTTTAAAATCAATATAATTTTACAATTTTTAATAAATGGACACATTGAATTATAATTCATAGCCTCTTAGTTTGTTCTATTTTATTGATAGATTTAAACTACACATAAATGATAGGTACTTCTTTGGATTTAAATTGCATTGCTAACCTCACGCTACATGATTTGATCACATACATTTATCAAATTTAGTTAATTTCATCTTATATTCAAGCTTTGAAAAGCATACCAACATAAAGGTTCTAAATTTGAATAGCAAAAAAAAACCAGAGTTATTAATAATACATTTAGTAATTGTAGATAAGACATAATATTGTCTTATAAATAATAATATATAGGTATAATAGTCTTCAAAAATAACAAGAAAAGTATCAACAAGAACAAAATCAATTACTCATATTCTATACTAAACAGTAAATAAATAAAATAATGACCCTAGACAATGTCATTAACATTTTTCTAGAGTCCTTGACCTTATAATTATTTTTAGGTGTTCTAAACTAAAGAGATACAATCTAAATTGAAAAATTAAAAATATAAATCAGGATAAAATACCCTAACCTAGGATATTGAAATACTGTAATTATACATTTTGAAGTACCTAATATAAAGATTTAAGAACCAGACTTGACACATTTTTTTCAGTATACTTGTTGGTGTGTGATTTTTCCTTCCGCTACTGAAAACTATTGATTTTTTTTTAAATAATCTCTTGAAAGTACTTATAAAATGATATTTAATTGATAACTTAAGCCAAACTTTATACCTTATTATAACATCAAAAAAATTTTGCAAGCCAATTTATTTACTTAACTGAGACCTACCTAATATTAATTTAAATAGCCTATTTAGAAAACATAAAATAAACAACACATAATTATATATCCTTAATAAATAAAATGACTCGACTTGTGTTATTTGTAATAGTTTAATATATAGTTACAAAACGTATAAATTGTAAAAACCAATTTATGTATTTACAGACTAAGCATTGTATGATGGGTAAGTACTAGATGTTCAAATTATTTAATCAAAATTAATAATCAATTAGGATAGACAACAAGGATTTGCGGAACAAAGAACACAAAACATCACTCTGATCAAAACGAACAAACTAAAAAATATTTTGTAAAAGTGAATAAGAAAATCAACGTTTATAAAATGATGGCTTGGGTAAACAGTATTATCAAAAGGACCCTGGGACAATGTTGAATCAATGAAAGGTATCACCTTATTGTGATCTCATCGGCACTGTAGTTATTATATGACGTTTTTGTGTATATTGATTATACGCAACTAACACCATGAAAATCAACAGTTCTCTAAATAAGATAAAGCGAGAACCAACGATAAGCAACAGAGTCAATTTTGTGCTCATCACACAGCACGGCGGTTTTCTAAAATATAGTCTAATGCATGATATCTTGACGACTCGACTGTCTAGACTCCATTCAACAAAATTATAGGGATAGACTATAGGGATATTTTATGCCCTGTCTCACCGATATTTGATGGGCAAGGACTGGACCGCACAAAATAAGTCGTCTAGGGACCATTGTCTAGAGTCAAAGTCGTACCCCGAGGTCGTACCTATCGACACACACGTCGTAATCTCTAAGGATTCGTCCGAGTCCTCTAACCGCCAGAAAGGATAGTTGGTGGGTCTAGTGGGTGGAGGCCCTTCCGAGGACGGTCCCGACGTCGGAAGTACGCGGCGGCGGCCACAGGTACGTCGCCGCCTGCGAGACTTGCGGCTCTCGGAAGGCCAAAGAACGAAGTTTTGGGCCGGTGAAACGGGGCCGGGCATTGTTTTGTTGTTGTACCTAACGTTACGCGGCGGCAGCAACGGCTACGACGACGACGGCAGCAACGACGTTGTCGTCCGCCATTGCTGCTGTGCCGCCGCCGTTGCCGTAATCGAAGGCGAACGCGCGCGCCGACGACAACGATGGTGATGATGGTGTACTCACATAGGTCCGTCCAAATGGGTGCACGCGTGACAATTGAAATATATCACCCGAAAAGAGTGATCCGTGCGCGTCTGACTGTTGCGAACTCGGAAAAACTAACGCGACGCGAAAACCTGAATCAAAACGATCGTCGATTTATTATCAAACATAACGTTGAAAACACAAAATGGCGTCGTCTTTGGTATTGAAACCTTCATTCAACACATTTTTGCGTTGTGCCGCTCGCCCGCCACGCCTACAATCTCGGCCAGTCAGCCACGCGCAGTGCTGGCGCGCCCGGGGATTTCGGTCGGGAATTCTCGCGCCGCCCGGTATTTTTATTATTATTATTGTTATTATTTTTGTAAGACCGGACCGTCCGTGATAGTCTGTACGCGTTTTTGTCTCGGTTAATGTTTTTCACAACAATAATCGACGGTTGCCTACCCGTCGAAAATCGGTTTTCAGTTAAAAACGTAATGCGTACTACAGACTGTATTAATGGTACGTGCACGCGTCTCTTCCTCTCTACCCCGCCGACCCCACCCAAACCACCTTGCCGTCGTCTTTGTCTGGAATACATTGTCTGTCCGTCGTTGTACAGTCTGCAGCACTTGTGCGCAAACATTTTCTAAATATCATAAAGTATAATTTTTCCTCGGACCGCGCACGCGGTTTTTCACGCTCGGCCGTTCGTTTCCGGTTCGGCTCGGATAAAAGCTGCCGGAAACTGCCTCGACACGAGTGGGTTGTGTGGGTTTTTGTGTGCGTGTATGGGAGGGGGGAAGAATTATTAACGCCGAGAGCGGAAGAAATAAACCCGAGAACGTGATTGTGGCGGCGGAAAATCGAACGCGGGTGGTTGAGACCCGTGCGTGCTGCGGCGGCCGACGAGGGGTGGTGAAAATGACGTTGACCCGCGGCCGACGTCGACGGCCTCCGCGGCGCCCGCACCACCCCCGGCACCCGTCCGTCCCCCACGACCGCACCACACACCAAGTCTCCAACCATAAACTGGTGTTATTCGCTCCCCAAACCCCGCCACCGGGTGAACGACCTCCGAGCGTCGTACAAACGCACTGTACCTGTGTATGATACACTCACGCGTCTACGCACACGCACACGTAATAATATTGTATACAGGATGATTCTTTTAAAACTATACTCACATTTTTTCGTGAAATTCTGGGGAAATCGTTCTGTATAATATCGATTCTGTTTGATAAATATAATGAAAAATGTACGCTCCCGCGGCACAAAGACGAGAAAAACTTAAAAAAAAATATTGATAAAACGAATAGAATAAATTATGAAAAATATTATTTTATTTTCAAAAATGTTTTGAAATCGCTTGAAATAATTATGTGAAGAAATATATTTCCAAAAACAAATGAAGAATCATACCCAGCGCGCTATCCGTGTAACGTACGGGTACACCTCTCGCGGGCCCTCAGTCGTGCTTGAGGCTGTGTGCTGTTTGTATGATAATATTATTATAATTGAACAATAACTATATTTTAAAATCTTCTACCCTTAGACAAGTATGCCTACTTATGTCTTATAATATGGTCGTAATAAGCGTACAGTGTGCGTGGTTGAAAACTCACCACCGTGCGTTTCACATATTATTATACACCGTACGTATTGTGACTTGCAATATATGCGTTGAGGCCGAGCCCGCAGTTCAGGGCATCAAGCACGTTCTGATGGTTAGGCTTAGCCATAGTATCTCAAATAGGGGGACAAGCAGTGTGACATTTTAGGCGGGGCCGAGTGGGCTGCAGCACATAGGTCATATGATATTCCTTACCTTATTTGATTATTTTTACGACCTATTATTTAGTAAATTAAATAAGCAACAAAAAAGTGTATTGTCGTCTTATATTTTTTTGGGGGTAATTACTATAAATTCCACCCCTGGGCCTAAGCCTTCCAAAAACTCTTAGAACCCTCCTCAAAAAATATATAAAAAATATATTATAGGTACCATTTTATATAAGTATATGAACCTAAGTGGCTTGAGACTCCCGTAAAAACGTTTCCTGTCTTATATGTTTATGTAACTGCGTTGGCATCCCAATATGTTTACAGGTTTAGATTATTTTATATACTGTCTTGCAATAAGATGTATTTTGAAATATTTTATGCACCCAAACTTACTTGAAAATATTTTAGTTACAGTCATAAACTCGATTTGCGAGGCAGCTGTAGAGTGCCAATAGCAACCACAAACTACAAAGTGTCATCGCACGACAGCTACCACAATAGGTAGTACAGTACCATCAAAGCTTAAATTATTTGATAGAATACATTACGCTAAAATCGTTTCTAACAGAGTTTTCCCCTAAATTTTCAAACAAATCGCGTCCGCGCTGATTATTAACTCGGGACATTGGTCGATGGTCATTGCAGCATTGTGTATACGTTTTTGAAAAGTTTTATACGCATATTTTTATCTCGTGCGCATTAGATAATAAATACGCAGTGTAAACGGTGCTTTATTTAGGTATGCACTATGCTCTAATATTTTTATAGTCATATGCTTTGTTATTTAGTAGCATATAATAAATATATAATATACTACTTTAGTAGACAGTTGTAGTATAGTATAATATTCAGTCAATTATATAATAACACGTCATCGCGTAGCTGTAGCACATTAAAATGATATATTAGATTGAGATATTAGATCATTTTGCCACCGCCGTCTACTATTGTATATTTTATTCTCATTGATTATATTTTATTATCTATATACAACCATATTACGTTATATGCACTCTACGCTATCGCATGAGTAATTTGCCTTATGATTATTTGATCACTTACAAATGAACATACATACATATATAATGTGTGTTTATATTATATATCTATGTGAACACACAAAAATGTAAATCAACGTTCGACATGAACGGGCCTATTGTTATCAGCTGTTATGATTCGCTTGTATATCATTTATGTTTTGAAGTGCGCATAACAGATATGGCCAAATGGGAAAAATTTAATCGACGATATTGTTTTCTGAAAACAAAGGGTGGTAAATGGTAATGCATAATATGCAATATTATCTAGATCGATAAGTTTTTTAATAATAGTCTGCTCGCAGGCTGCAGGACACCACAATTTTAAGGGATACGTAATTATGCGTATACGTCTGTGACCAGTGTGCGAACTCATAATATACGTAGTGTGTAATATAATATATTATTATATTATTATCGTCGGGCGTGGATCGTACTATGTTATTAATTACAGTCGTTAACGGCACAGTCAATAATAAAACTATATTAGAATTTACAAGTTTATCGATTTATCGTTAACAATGTCTAACTTTTATATTATAATAATGTATAATCCAGCGACACGGTAGTGTCGCGAGCTAAGTAAAAAAAAAAAGAAGCGAAGCACTCGACAGTCGACCGTGTATATATACAGAAACCTAAACATTCCCATTTAATATATGTTATATCACAGAACAATATTCAGTAGATAGTATTTTCTATATTGGTATATTGTGTTAACTGTTAAGTGATAACGTATTATAGTTAATTAAACCATAACGATTTAATATTATACGATACCGTAGGCGGTACTCGTGCAGCAAGGCATACTGGCGTACTGCGCAATATGCAAGAAAGTATTTGGTAACGACAGAACTACTGAAGGGTTGTTAAAATTATAATATAATAATTTTTTTAAATATATTTCATATTGATCCTGTTAAACATGTTAACACTATCGATTTAATTCGATTTCCAAAAAGGGAAGGTTAGTAAGTTGTAATTAAACAAATAAAAAAAAAAATCTGTATGTTTTTACATAAAAATGGTAATGTGTTCTAAATGTTTTAATTCGATCATTTGTGAACCCGATGAAATATGTTTAATATTCGATTGACGTCTACCCCATATATTTATTATTATAGAGTATAGACTATAAAACTCAACAGATAAAAATACTTCGCGATCATTGCAGGGCATTGTATACAAGTGATACATCACTGTATTTTTGAACTTGGCTTCTGTTTACTCTAAGCAGTCTAGGCCTACCAAATTAGAAATTGTATTGAAAGTACTTAGTAGTAAATACCACACAAGTCTCGAAAATGAAAAATATCTAGAGATCCAACCATTATTCCTAAACAGTGTTAATGTTAAATGCGTAATATAGATAGTTTTGATACATTTTACAAATAAAATAGTTTTAACTAATTTAAATAAAATATTTGTTTAGCAATAGCTGTGTACTGTGTAGTGTATACTTCAATGAAAACGTAAACAATTCTAAAATTATTTTTATTACACAATACCATCGGTTGTAAACTTATAAATATCCGTGTACATATATTTATAATTAATGGTAATGCATGTTATCGACTAATCAGGAATACCGAAAAATTACAATCACAATAAATTATTGCAAAATGTTTTCAATATGAAAATTAAAATTATATTCTATTGTTTATATAAAACATACCTAACCTAATTTTATTTATAGTATGTATTTAAATGTCATTTGGGTTGTTAAATGGTGATATTTGTGTGAAAACATAATAATAACACTATTTATAATTATTATAATAATTTGTACCTACATTTTTTATTAAACCAAAAGTTCAAATATGCACTTGATGTTATTATACTTTATTCTATTTTATAGTAGGGTGCAAGTTATTTTGCTGCCATTTAGAAATCGGCATCATTTTTTATTATCAATATATTTCTTACCTATGGCCTATATTCTATAATAAGGCTAAAATAACAATTAATAAATTAATTTATTATAAGCTAAAAGTATATCGATATGTACCAAAATATTTTTATTATCAATATATTTCTTACCTATGGCCTATATTCTATAATAAGGCTAAAATAACAATTAATAAATTAATTTATTATAAGCTAAAAGTATATCGATATGTACCAAAATATTTTTACTCATCTAATTTGTAATTGGCAATACTTTAAATTATTATGTCAAATATTTAATATATTTTATTCATTGTTGAAAAAATGTATGCAGTATGCATATATTAAAATGTTACCTATTTATTAATATTATAACTTGAGTCTTAAGCAATGGTTACATTATACATTTATATAAATTATAAGTATATAACAATAACATATAATATCAATATAATCTTATATTATTATCCAAGTAAACATAATATTATTTAGTAAACTCTTACCTGTTCCACCGCAGTGTTGATTTTAAATGGTTTGGCTGGAAAGGTGTACTGAATATAATATATTTACATAATAAACAAAATACATTCTTAAGTCACATATTCAGATTGATAAAAATAATAAACTAACTCACAAGTCCCGTGGGTTTACCAACTACATGCTATAGTGCCTAAGTAATACAATTATATAATATTATATATTTATAATTAATATAATTATAACTATTTAGTATTTACAATGTATTAAAAATATATATTTTTTTTTTTTGTATAAATATGAATAACGATAAATTGTAATATTATTTTATAGCAATATTTTTTTCATTTTTATCTGAATCTGAATCCTGCCACCGTCGACCTATTCTGTGGCGTAATCTACCTGCGTGACATATGAGTTATTTGCTTACTGAATAATATCATTGATTATAAATACTATATACCTAAGTAAAAAAGTGGGTGTCGTTCTGTTGTACAGTAGGTCCACTGACCACGACTGTACCTAATGGTTGCTGTTAAATTTGAATTCAATGATATAGAATCATTGTATACGAAAAACGATTCTGAGCAAAGACTTAGAGTGATTCGCAGCTTATAATATTATGAAGTATATTTGATGATATTATTGTGATTAAAGAAATTTATTTTAATGTTAGGCCTTGGTACAATAGTAGGCTAAATTAATTTTTACAAAACAATTTGAAAATGCCATTGTGTTTATAAAATAACAATTATAAACTCTAAAATTTTTTTTATACCCACGAATAATATTTTTAAATTACAACAAAATAAAAATTGTTAGTCTTCGTTTTACGTGTAATTTCGTTCAAATTTGAACTAAAAATGTCTGTAAATTATGACTGTGT
The DNA here is from genome assembly GCA_027563435.1 of Nasonovia ribisnigri. Taxonomy (NCBI): domain Eukaryota; kingdom Metazoa; phylum Arthropoda; class Insecta; order Hemiptera; family Aphididae; genus Nasonovia; species Nasonovia ribisnigri. The sequence goes on along the minus strand of JANEHU010001371.1, from coordinate 211,550 downwards.
TTATATTTTTTTTAGATTGTTTGGTTCCAGTATATGATCTATTTATGAGAGTCGTTGTTTTAAATTTTCAATCCTTAGCCATAAAAGTTGAACATTTTATAATTTTTTTCACTACAACATTTTACTAGTGACGTTTTAATTTTCCCTTTTATTTTTAGAGCATGAAATGCTAGGAAATCGTACCTTAATAATCAAGCCATTATTAACAATTCCGAATTTCCATAAATAATCAGTATTAGTTCTGAACAAAGTATTGCAAGAAGCAAGTTGCAATGGCGCTATTAACGCATGTACCACTCACTCGATCAATTGCGTAAGCGACTTTTAATGTTTCTTGTTAAAGATTTTGAGAGGAGCGATTAACTTATTGATTTTGCAAATTTACAATGATGTGTTTTTTTGTGCCTGTCGGCTGTCATTACCTTTTGTGACAGTTAAAATGCTTCGATTTTCTTCAACAACATCTTTTCTGGTCGGAAAGTGAATCTATAATAGTTGGTTCTTTGGGGGAGTCAAAAGTAAAAAAAAAGTCCCAATAATTTTTAAACACGTCAGGAAAACAAAAAAAAATTATGGAATAATAGAGGTTTTTACACAAAACCAGTTTCGAAAAAGTAGATTTCGTTTTTTAGTGGAACTCTAAAAAAAACCGTATAATATTCTTCATACAATTATTATACCTAACCCTATGTTACATATGGGATGCCTGTATTTTAGTGATACCATAGAATTTAATGATTACATTATCGTTGAATGATAACGATACAGCAAATTTTTGTGTTAAATACGATATTTTGACGTTTCATTGTAATAAATTTAAAAAATAAAATTGTAGTTTAGATCTATCAGTTTCTATCAGAATCGTTTCACTATGAATCAAGCAGAGGTTTCGCAGTTAATGTCCAAACTGAGAATACGCGTCAATCCTCGGCATAAGAATTTAAAATGCCCCGAAGGACCACAGGGTCGGTTAAATAAATTGCGTAAAACTGTCAATGCTCTGTTCAAATACGAACGTTTAGAATTGAATTATACTTTGGCCGACGAGACCAGAGGATACGCAGAAAGAGTGAGTAATGTCCACTGTTCCACGTCGTAACAACACGACTAGACAATTATTATATATTAGAATAGACTTTTATCTAGATTTTCTCTTACATACTTTTTTGTTATGTTTTTATGTTAAGTTGATATCCGAAGCCATTAGGCATGGAGATACACACAGACCAACCATGGAAATGGCCGACTATTGGATAGAAGAGAAGCAGTTGATACATAAATTGTTCAAAGTACTGGTACCGCGGTTTAATGATTATCAAACTTCATACACAATGTTATACCGGGCGCCAAAAGCATACCCAGAAATCGTGTATCCCCGTTCAGTTCTAGAACTTAGAGGTTTGACTTACTATTCAGATAACTTATATTCTTAAAGGAATAATTGTATAATAATAATGGTTAAATGTGTTATTTTCAGGCAATCCGTTTCCAGCTATTCTGCCTCAGCGATCAGATCAAAGAAATTTTATTCATAATGTTCTATTGGATGAAGCAAAGAAGGCATATAGGGCTGAAAAATACGAGGAGATAACTAAATCTCTCGAAGAACAACGGGAAGAATAAATCTATAATCATATATTGTTTTGTGTAAATACAGTTGTTAGTTAGAAATATTTGATTAAAATCGATGCATTTTCATGGTACACATAAAAGTTTTTATTATTGTACTTACATATTATATTATAGTAGTCTATTATATTTCAAAAGTGTGAGGTAAATAACGAATCATTTAAAATAAAAGATGTTTTTTCTTTATTACAAAAAATTAGAAATTACAACTTTAAACAAATATAGATTTAACTGCAATATTATGTTCCTGAATGGAACATATGTATTTTTTGGTCTGAAGTCAACATGTATTTAGCTCTTTGAGTTCCAACTATTGAAGTCAACACACATGCGTCATAATGGGAGTAGAGTGCTGTAATATTTCGAGTACATCCATCGTTGTCTATGATTGAATTACAAAGTTCGCTGTAGAACCCGGCGATTGTGGGTAATTGATAAAAAATAATATTTTCAATACCACGAATTTTAGTTCTGTTATAAAAATGAAAACGTTCAGAATACAGCAGAATTTGACATTCACCATGATAAAACAAATCCCGGGCTCTGGCTACTTTACCTGGTTTGGTGTACTCACTAATTTGTACAAAACTGTAATCTTCCGTCTTCAAATAATTTCTAATACACACAAAATCAAAATAAGAAGGAACATAGATCAATACATGTTTTTCACTTGTGGCTTGAAGTTGTGTAAGTATTTTATTTATAAAATATTCAAATCTCTGTTTAATAGATTCAGTTGGTGTTTTTGAATTAAGTTTGTGGTAAAATTGTTTAAGACTGCAAACGACATGACTTATAGTACCAGTTATGATTGGATTCACAACGCTAACCGAGCCACCATAACTTAAACACCTATTCTTTAATATGGCCATCAAATTAGGTAATTTACAAGATGAGAATAATAATGTTTGTCGATAATGTTTAGACAAGCCATTGATTGACCAGTTACGCACTCGCTGTAAATCTGTACCATGTGCCTCCTTTGGCTGGAGATGAAAATGATTCATGATGTGTAACACATGATCCCAATTTTGCATCAAAAATATTTCGGATTGATCAAAAATCAGCACTTCCACAGATGACAGAAAATCGTAATCTCTAGATGACTCTCCTTCAGCACCAATAATCATACGTAAGCCAAGTGGTGATGCTATTATTATATCAGAGTTATAAAAATTTTCATACAATTTCAAACTACTTTTAGTGACTGCCATGCCAATTCTAAACGCATCATCAATGTTTCCGACAAATGTTTTCTCAAAGTCTTCTGGTTTAGGATTTTTTCTCGGTAACGTCAATTCACCACCAGTGAATTCTTCTACAAACCGGTTTTTGTGCACTACATTGAAATTTTCTTTGGGAGACAAAAGAGATATCATTATGTTTATAATTCGATAAGCTGCATCTTTAAACGGAACTAAAATTAATACTTTGGGTCTGGTAAGGCCTTGATCACGCAACTCATCTTCATCAGCATCTTGTTTATCGTTATTTTCAACAACAATATCTCGACTTTTAAGTACATGATTAATGGCATGCACACAGTAACAATACCGCAATTCTTCTGCGTTATCAAAATTTCTTTCAGTGTAACTGAAATCATGGTACTTAGTAATTATTGACAATAGTTCTAATTGGAATTTAGATACGTTTTTAATATTTGATGCAAGTTGTTTGTGCAAAATCAATTTTTTAACGTTGTCCACGACTACAGGTACTTTGGGCAGCTTGGCAAACGGTCGAGTTTCTTCCAATGCTTTGATGCGACGGTCTTCGACTAAAGTTAGTTTTGGTTTTTTGAATATAAGTTTGCCCAACTCGGACCATTCTAAAACAGTTTCTTCTTCGAGTGGAGGTTTGTCATTCAGACAGGTAATTAATTCTGGAGATAAATCGTAAGTGTAACGTGTTAAAAACGGATCGTCTTCCATGTTCTACTTCACCTTCTAAATGTAATATTGTATTTAATAATTAATAAAAACATAAAACATTCAACACTAAAAATAATACTACTCACACAGAATCCTATAAAATTGGTAAAATATTAAAATTCATTCGCAACATATTAAAACACGTGTGTTTACTGTTTACCTTACTTATCACTTATCAGTTCTCGACTGGGATAATATATTTTTAATTGATAATTCGCATATTTTCGCGGGTACTAATGTACTATTGTTTGGTATTCCATGATTCCACATTTTTGTCAACAAAATAGAATACAATCGTAATCACTGTAACAACTAATGTTTTGATAATGTTTTTTAACGCTCCAACTTTTTGCGGCTCCTTAGCTTGTAATCTCAAATCTGCAATCATAACCGTTTACCGTTCCGGCGTTTAATTTTTTTTCTCATCTCTGAACTCCGAATCAGATAAGTCACAACATAAAAGTCTTCTCATCCGACTGCAACACCTTATATTTGTGTCGAGTTTACCAAACGGAAATTATTTAAAAAATATATATAATCATGAAGGAAGAGCCTGATTTTCTATGCGATTCAGTGGTGAGTTTATATTAAATTTCACCGAAAGCATAATATTTACTTATACAATTATTTCTTTCAGAATTTGTTAACGGAAGGATGTCGTCTGTCCGTGAGAATGCATAGCAGTGACGACTGGCGTACGTAAATCAGCACTGGTGACGATTAGTCGTCAATTATAGTATATTAATTTTAAAATAGTTAATATTTTTTTTTTTTTTTACGTATTTAGCACTAGCAGAAGTAATAAGTATCAAGGATGTCGGAATGACACGATATTATTATGTCCATTATATCGATTGTAAGTTAAATTTTATTAAAAATAATAAGTTTTACTGATATATACTATTCAACCTGTGTACATTTTAAATTTAATGTTATAGATAATAAAAGATTAGACGAATGGGTAACAGAAGAACGCTTAGATACACGTAAAGTCCAATATCCCAGGAAGGATGGTATGACTACTGGAGCATCAGGTACTGGTGCTAGCACACCAAAAATAAAAGTTGAACCCATTTCAATACTATCTCAGAGTCGACCAGCTTCTCCATTAAGCTTACCACCGGTGGTACCAAACAATGATGCTACAGTTCTATCTGCTGCGTTACAAAAAAAAATTTCTAGAAAAAGAAAAACTGCTGATAACGAAGTGTGTTGAAATGTGTGTCTTGTGTAGTTTGAATGTTATATGATTTATGAATTGAACAGGACTCTCAAGATTTACCAACACCTACACCACGTCAGACAGGCTCAATGGTTATGCAACACGATGATGTTGTCACCCGAATGAAAAATGTAGAAATGATTGAACTTGGTTTAAATAGAATAAGCCCATGGTATTTTTCTCCATATCCTCAGGTAAAAAAACTGAAGTTCCTTTGTTGTTTAGTAGATTTTGAGAGTACTTTGTCATTGATTAGGTCACTCTTAATGACTTTTATGTATTAAATTGTACAAATCATTGCATACAAATAATAATTCTGAATAGAGACGTCTGTGGATCAGCCTCCACTCCTGATGTTATTTTATAATTTATTCATTTTAATATTAGTAATACTGTACCTAGGTTGTACTAATTTTTATTGTTTTTATATTATTAATTATCTTAATATTATTGTTATTAACTTATAATATAATATAATTCACCTAAGTATAAGAAATACTTATGAGAAACTTTAAATTAAATTTGCTAACCTCAAGTATTAAAATTATAATTTAAAGAATTTTTACTACCAAAAAAATTAATTGCCAGTTATTTTTCTTGTTCCAAAAAGTGTCTAAGGACATTTACAAATACACGGCGAAAGTGCGAAACTAATACTTTCATAGCTTTGCACAGAATCTATGACAAATAATATACCACTACATTTTATAATTTATAAATTTTATACTGACAGGAAATGGTCAACTTGGGATGCATATTTATTTGTGAATTTTGTCTGAAATTCAAAAAAAGTAGAACTTCACTTTATCGGCACAGTGTAAGTGTTAATTTATTTTCTTATAATTTACATAACTATTATTAATTTTGTGTACAAATTTAGATAAAATGTAACTTGAGACATCCACCTGGTACAGAAATATACAGAAAAGAATCAATATCGTTTTTTGAGATTGATGGCCGTAAGAATAAATCATACTCTCAAAACCTGTGTTTGTTGGCAAAACTGTTTCTGGATCACAAGACTTTGTATTATGACACCGATCCATTCTTATTTTATGTTATGACTGAATATGACTTAAAAGGATTTCATATCGTGGGATACTTTTCCAAAGAAAAAGAGTCTACAGAAGACTATAATGTTGCTTGCATTCTTACACTACCACCTTACCAAAGGAAGGGCTATGGGAAATTATTAATTGAATTTAGTATGATTGTTTCTTGTACACTCTTAATGAATGAGTGAATGACATATTATTTATTTATTTTTGTTTAGGTTACGAATTGTCAAAATTTGAAGGTAAAACCGGTACACCTGAAAAACCTTTGTCGGATTTAGGTTTGTTATCTTATCGTAGTTATTGGAGTCAAACAATTTTAGACATCCTGTTGACTGTGAAACCAATGCCGGATAACGAAAAACCTCAAATCACAATCAAGTAGATAATATATTTTGGCTTTAAACTGTACTATTATTTATTATCCAACGTATGATTTTTTTTTTTAAATTGTTTAGTGAAATTTGTGAGCTGACTAGTATAAAAAAAGAAGATGTTGTTTCTACCCTACAGATACTCAATTTGATTAACTATTACAAAGGACAATACATCATATCAATAAATAAAGATATAATTTCTACACACATTGAATCGTTTCAAAAGAGGAAAATTCGAATAGACTCAAAGTGTTTACATTGGAATCCTAAAGACTGGTCGAAACGTGCCAAATGGTGAACAGATATGTTTACTTTTGTAACTTTTATTGAATCATACATTTTAATTTGTTACATATTGAAATTAATATACTCTTAAGTTGTATATAAATTATGATTTATGAGAGACCTTAATGTTAGAATTACTTCATATATTTTACTATGTGTATATATATAGATATAAAAAATAATAATAAAATCCAATTATTGATGAAAAAATTACTATTCTAACATTTTATTCAAGGGAATCCATCGTCGTCTTCTTCTGCCATCTCTTTAGCTAGTTCCAAATCTTGTTGTTCGCGCTCACGACGTTCTTCTGCGGATTCCAAATCCTTGCCATATGATTTAGGAGGATAACGCATGGCCTTAACACTCTCATTGTGCAAATTCAAACAGAAAGATATACGTTGATGGAAAGCCATCTGTGGTTCGAGTGTACAGTATATATCAACTGGTTCTTTGCTCTGCACGTATCCATGTTCAGGATCAATGGTTGCTTGTATAACACCGTCTCTAATAGCTTTAGAAATAATGAATTCAGCGTCTTTGGGAGAATCCAACCCAAGTTTTTCAGCAATATAATCGACTGAAATGCGTGAATATGACGCACCAATAGCTCTAATGGCGGTTTTAATAACATTATGACGTAAGCGTACAATCAACATATAAGTGTGGTCACTAAGGAAATTTTTCTTAAAGTTCTCCAGTGTTTCACTAAACATTGTCAAGTCTCCTAAACGGACTGACTGGGTAAGTCTGAAATATGGTACCAATGCCTTACGCAAACTAGCTTGACGGAATATATGCCTTTCGGGGATGTCTCCCAACAGTAATTCCACTGTGACAGCCAACTTCTGTACTGTCTGTCTGAAACCAACTGCCGAATTTTGAGGTGCTTTACGCAAAGCCTGAACTAAATTTTTGTGTGCCACGGAATATTCAAGACGAGCAGCTTTAATACGACCTTGGTAATATAAGAAACGAGCACATTCATTATTACTTGCTTGTTCTGGAAAAACTGATTTCTGAACCAACTTATCAGCTTGATCATACAGATTGTAATGTAAATAATTACGCAACAGGCAGTTTATAAGCACAGCTTGCCCTTCATAATCTTTTTTAAGCGTGGCTGTTCTCAGGCGGCTGTAAAGGAACCCTTTAATTTTGTGTAGTTGATCTGTTAGTTCATAACATCTCATATGATAGAAATATGCTTTAGCAGTAATCAAATCTAATGTACGCCTATTTTTGTCAGTTAATTTTACCATAAGTAAATCAGAGAATTCAACTGCCTTTTTGTAATCTTCTTTATCGATCAGTTGCACTAACACTAACAAGCGGATATAGCCATCAATTTCGGGTAGTAAGGCTCCTGTTGCGTTTTTACCTGTGCGCATCTTGATTGCTTCTGGTATGTCAGCCGGTGTAGTGACGTATGACAATAACAATTCTTTGTCAGAAGCAGAGTGCGTGTAGAAACCGTTGATGACCGACCACAAGACAACAGCATTGAGCTTGCGTCTTGTAACTGACCATGAACGCAAGACTCGCAACATGAAACGAGCTTCTTTTGTTTGAACGGCTTTTTCGATTTGTCGGATGTTGTCCCTTATTTCTTGGATTACCGCGGCGTCTTTTTTTTCTTGGGAATCTGACACATCGGTCATCTCGACATCAGGAACAGGTTCAACTGTGGCGACTGTGGCTGCCATGGCTAAAACACAATAGTCAAATATAAAAGAAATATCTACTTTTAATACATCGACGACTTAAATACATACCTTTAAAACTTTGACGATATCGAGTATCAAGAACGGATAAAACTTTTTAGAATCAAAAGTAAACGATTAACGAGAAACTTTTATAATGTTGCGGATTCCAAATTTTCGATTATTATTTCATTTTCCAAATAAATAATAATCATGACCCATGAGAAATCAAAAATAATTGCATGAAGGTACGTTCGAGTTTACGTTTATCATCTGATAATTTTAGTGGTTCTAACTTCACATACATTACCTTGAAAACGTTCACTGTCTGCCATATAGATATATGAATATATATACATATATGGCCGTGAGTAAAAAGTGATAAGAGATAAAGTACATAATGTAATAATAATAATATTGATAATATTAACTATTTTTTTTTTTTAATTTTTTATTATTGTGAAGTAGATTACTGTCAACAATACAGGAAATCTATAGCACTAAAGTCGCACTATGTACTTTACTAGGTAATATCCGAGATATTCAGTTTCATTGTTGCGCAACTAAATGTTAGTCGATTGTTGTGTTTAAAAATCAAATTAAAATATATATCAGTTGTAATAGTTTATAACTCTACAATGAATCTAAAACTGTTCGATAAAGTTATAATAACTTGATATTCGTATGATCTTATTCGAAAAGTTAAAAAATTTAAACCAAAATGAAGACTTGTCAGCGGCTAGTTATTTTAACAATCTTCAGCTTTTGCACAGCAGATCCTCTCGTGAGATATCAACCAGAACAAGTTCATTTATCATTGGGTGGTGAGTTGAAAGTTTTTCTTACTAAAAATAAATAGTTGGACAGGTGAAATTTCATATAGATAAACTAAATTTACCATTGGAAAAAAATTAAAAGTACAAATGTATATTTATGTACTTAAGCATAAGATATACTATAAAAATGGTTGTGCCTAAATTTTACTTAGTGCTTTACATTTACTGATATTTAATTTCATCAACTGTATTGCCATGTAAAATTAATTATTTGAGTGTTTGCAAACTATTATTGAATTACAAACTTGTATAATTATTTTTGAATATATTTGATGATAACTAGGTAAATAGTAAAATAAAAATGTATTCAAATTTGAAGTATCATCTTAAAATTGTTCAAAAAATAATCAGTATGGCTCAAATTGTATTTTGATAAACTTTGATGTATCCAACCTTAATATTATTTGTAATCTAAAATTCTCTGTAGGTAGGCACTACCTATACTAATAAATAATTATAATATTAGTTAAAAACAAAATGATTCTTGTTAATGAATATTTTAAGCTATTATTTACATATCTTTACTATGTTTATTAGAATCTGAAACTGAGCTAGTTGTTACATGGACGACATGGAACAATACAGATGAATCAGTGGTAAAATATGGAATAAACGGACCAATTCTTAAGGCTACAGGTTCTTCTACATTGTTTGTAGACGGTGGTGAACTCCACCGTACTCAGTATATACACCGTGTCAGACTTACTGGATTACAACCGTCCAGTAAATATGGTAATTATATTTGAAAAAAAAAAGAGTTTTCTGTAGTAATTGTTATCACAATTTTATATTAATATAGTGTATTACTGTGGAAGTAATCAAGGCTGGTCTCCTCGATTTTGGTTTAAAACTGTTCCTAGTGATACCAATTGGTCACCTAGCCTTGCTTTTTTCGGTGATTTGGGTAATGTAAATGCACAATCGCTTCCTAGGTTACAAGAGGAAACTGAACGAGAAGTCTATGATATGATACTTCATATTGGCGATTTTGCTTATGATATGGATAGTGTAAGTATAACTGTCCAAAATAATTGAAAATACTGGCATACAGTATTCAATCAGTTGAAATTAAAGATGGGTAGTCTAACAATTTAAGTATTGAGTTGACTCATTTCATATTTGTTATGGTTTTTCTTTTACATTTGTACTTATGTAAAAGAGAATGTCTACACTCAATCATTTATTTATTTAACAATTTTAATTCTTTTACTTTTTATTTCAATATACCTATTGAATTTTAAAGATCTTATTAATTTGTTCTTTCTATAAACTAATATTTGTAATTTGATATTTACATAATCAAACATAGCAAACACTTCACCAGTTTCAACTAATTGCTATTTAACATTCTTCCTATATAGGTAATATTTTTTTATTAAATGCTTGAATATTTTCTTTTTTTTGGGTTTTTATTGAACACACTTTGCATTTAAAAGTCTAAAATATTATATTTAAATTAGGTGTAGACTTGGGTAATTGCTTGCTACTTTCTTAAAATGTTTAAATTTCATCTTCATTGTATGATTTTTATTATTTAGTTAACTAAGTTATAAAATTAAAATAAAATCATATAATAATAATTACTATTTTAGTCATTTGCATTATTAAATTATCATGATTTATTACCATAGAATAAATATTAATTCACAGGAAAATGCCAAAGTTGGAGATGAATTCATGCGCCAATTGGAGCCGGTAGCTTCATATGTACCATACATGACTTGTCCTGGCAATCACGAGCAAAAATAGTTAGACTTGAACTGAATAATAAAAATCTTTTAATAAATACTAAATACTAAAATATAATAATATTTGATTTTGCAGTAATTTCAGCAATTATAAAGCTCGTTTCAGTATGCCTGGTGGCTATGAGAACATGATGTATAGTTTTAATCTAGGACCAGCTCATTTTATTAGTATTTCTACAGAGTTTTACTATTTCCTTTATTATGGGATTAAACCAGTTGTTTTACAGTATGAATGGCTTGTTAATGATCTAAAAGTAAATTTACATGATATTGTATTATTATTTCATTCATAAGTTTGTCGTGTTATTATTTATTTTATTTGTTTTTACTTTTTAGGAAGCAAATAAACCCGAAAACCGAAAACAGAGACCATGGATAATTGTTTACGGTCATAGACCAATGTATTGTTCAGATGACGATAAAGATGATTGTACATATCATGAAACAATCACTAGAGTTGGTCTCCCATTTCTCCATTGGTAAGTAACAGGAGCTCGCATCGTATGTAATTTACATGAACTTTGATCGCGCTGTATATTATCTATGTTTTGGGTGATATCTACGTTGTACAGAAACTGGCATTGCTAGTATAACTGTATAATTAAAAACCTAGAGTGTGCTCACTCAATGTCTCCAAGAACCTTTTCAACTAATTTACTGAAGGCATGAAAAGACTTCTTTGTTGTAGAAATGCTCAGATGACAGACACCTACATAATATATAGCGAGGTGAAAGATTGTAGATAACATACTCGCCAACAAAGTTGCAGTAGATACATTGATCTTATAGATAATATACGACTTGAGTTCCAAGTGACATTACTTCTATGATTTATAAAGAAAAATATAAGTTATTTAAAATGTTACAAATCATTATTTTTTGCTTAGGTTTGGGTTAGAAAATCTATTTCATGATAATGGAGTTGACTTGTGTCTTTGGGGCCATGAACACACTTACGAAAGAATGTGGCCCGTGTATGACCATACTGTTTATAATGGCTCTTATCTAGAACCTTATACAAATCCAGGAGCACCGGTTCACATTACATCTGGTTCTGCTGTCAGTAACATATTTTACTATTCTATTGTTATAATAATAATATTTTATAAGTAATTTTTGTTGTTTCAGGGTTGCCAAGAAAGAACTGACAATTTTATTCCAAACCCTCCAGATTGGTCAGCAATTAGAAGTAGTGATTATGGTTATGGCCGTATGAAGATTTATAATAGTACACATTTATATGTTGAACAAGTGTCTGATGACAAGGTACGAATGTTATTTAACATTTATAAATATTTTTATGATGTAATATTGTATTAATAATTTATGTATATATTTATTTACAATGAACATAAAATAGTTAAATGAAAATTGAAAGTTAATATAGTGTTTAACAAAATGTTTGATTAGGATGGCGAGGTAATAGATCATATTTGGCTCATCAAGGATCATCATAAACCTTATGGAAAATCAACTTCAAAATAATTATTAATTAAATCAATTTTTTTTTTTAAACTATATCTAAATAATATTATAATATAAGTTTACAAAATGTTAATAACTTTTAGACATATAGATTAAACATTATTCTTCATAAACTGTTAAATACGGTACCTATATTATATATTTATTAAATTGTATTCATGATTAAAGTATACTTAATACTTATACGTTATATGTTTGACTATTATTTAATAATATTTGTCATCAAAATATTCAAACTTAAATGGCTATCAATCACTTCAAACAATACCTATTAGAAATGTATAGCATGATAAAAATATAATCACTATATTAATATGTATTTTATCTAGTATTTTCTGTTTTATTTATAATCTGTTTTTAACTATTCCACCATGCTAGAATACTTAGACTGAATAATTTAATATTGCTAATTCGGCTATCTGACTGATTTTTTTTTACTTAATTAAAACTTCAAAGCCATTATTTTAAATCAAATATTGCATGATTTTTTCATTTTTAAACTGCTTTACCTATGTCAATGATTATTGTAAATTAATAATTAGTTTAGGGTTTTATTACAAATTATAATAACTTATTACTTATGTAACATCAGTTTATTAAGTATACTAATAGTTTGTTAGAACATCAAACGTGAGTTATGGTGGTTCAGCACGATGCAAACTAATTTTTTATGGTGGTTTTAAATTTAACAGCGGTAAGAGACAAAATTAAATATCAAGAATTAAGATAATATAACGTTTATAGAATTATGGAACAGTATAATAAGCTTTATCATATCCTTGGATTTTATTGTTTCTAGATAAAAGACAATAATAATATTTATCCCAAAATACAAGGACACAAAGATTTAAATAAAAATTAATATAATTCAATGAGTTTTATTTAAATATTTGTACACAATGTTAAATGTACTTTATTAATTCTATTTAATAAAGTTAGGCATCTTCTGCAGTATTGGCTTAGTCCTTGTAGTGTGATACTTTTTGTTATATTTATAATTCTGGTCTAATTTTAAGGAATTTTAGACATAAAATATACATAATATAATATGTAGGTACCTTTATACTTTATATAGGTAAGCACAAAGAATAAAAATGGGGTAAAAGTAGGTCTTGTACATTTTAATTGAAACTTTAAATATTGGTACTTAAGAACTACAAGTTGTGTAATATTTGTTGGTTTGTACTCTGTAGTGCTTGTAATGTTTGATGGTGTAATAAAAGCGAAGCGCCCCTCAATTATACAATATCGTATTGCGTATAATATTAATTAATAATTAGATAGGTACTCACATATATATATATAAACATTATAATTTATATTTGTTTATGGGTAAGCTCATTTGTTTTTGTGTCATTTGGATACCTTTACTATTTTTATTCCAAGTCAAATACCTGCTGCAGGGTATCTACTATACTATCTATATTCTATAATAAATATTGATGAATAATCATGTAATCGAGGTCTAATAATCATTAGATGGAATATTATAGAAATAACAAGTGGTAAGTAAGTAATAAAAAATAAACAAATAAGTGCTGTCCGTAGAATCTTAAAAAAATCGAAATTACAACAAATAGGTAACCTAATAGAAGGTACCTACCTAGCACGGAGTGCGGATTAAGAAAAATGTAAATAAATATTATTTAAGTATCCATTGTATTTCCATCCACGGACTATGGTTAGGGTTATTATATTCTTCGACTGTGGTAGGTAACAACATATTAAGTACCTACTACCTAGTACCAGAGTACCTAGTACAAATAAAATGTATAACCAAGGGTAATAGGAATTAATAATTTTCTGCATTTTTGGTTGTGTCGCAGTTTTGATATTTAATCATAGGAACAGTCCTACAGGAATACACGGTTTTACATGTATTTTACAATGATATATTATATTATCATTTTAGTTTAGACTAATCATAATTGTTGTGAATAATCAGACAAAAAAATCAGTCTATGATCGACGAGCGATTGTGGTGGATCGAAATATCGAATAAAGAAGGCGGAAGCCGGAAACGCATAACGACAAGACTACAATGAGCCACGAAGAAACAGGTATTTAATTTCATTGTTTCGATATTATGAATCGTAGATCTAAAGACTAAAAGTCAATTTTGGATAAGTCGTAGGTACGTTTTAGGATTTTACGGTTAAATTTTTTTACTTCTTTTGTATTTTTGTGATTACTTTGAAAGTCATAATATTATTATTATTATTGTGTTTATAATAATATAAATAATATAATTACTATTATTATCATTATTATATTAGGGTTCCCAGATTTAGAAAAACGGAACAAAAAAAATTCATAATATCTAGTTTATCTAGTTACTCTTTTTAGACCTTAGTCTTTTAACCATGAATACCTAATGACTGATAGATATAGTTGTACGCAGTAAGGACGATCTAGATTTTATTGAAGGGTGTGTAAATTTTAAGTATTTTAACATAAGTTTTCTCAAGTATAATAATAGTTATAGTCAAGTTTTAATAATATATATAAGTTAATAATATATTATTCTTTTATACTTATAACAAACATGACATTTTTAAGCTCAATAAAAAAAAACTAGTTAAATTGGGCTACATAATACCGACAAATATTTAAAAATTAAAGGCTTGTAAATATGAGATTTTTTAATTCAATAAACAAAAAAAAATTAAACAAGTAAATAATTAATCAATTTTAAGCAAGTAAAATTTTGAGATTGTGTAATAATGTACCCACCTATACCTAGAGTACCTAAATAGATTTTAAATAAATTTTAAAAACGAAATTTTTCTAAAAAAAATAATGAATTGTTGATGGTGTACAAACGTGTATGTATTGTAATATTTGTTGGAAAGATGGATTTCTTGAAATAAATAATAATGGTATGGACTTCCTAATAAATAGTAATTTGTATAATCTGCAGTACGTACAATGTACATATTTGTGGGGAAAGTATTTTTACTAGGACCGCTTTAATTATTTTTATTTCCAATTCATTCTTTTTTTTCAATCTATAAATCTACACGTGAGAAAATTCTTTCGACATTTGTATTTTTACCAGGTACCTATGTACATTGAAAATTCGACTATTATGTTTTAAAATATGGAAAATCAAATTATCAATAGTCTTCAAATTTTTAAGAATAAACCGGAATAAACGCTCATATTTCTCATATAGTTTTGATTTTTATGTATAGATTATTTTGTTCATACTATTATTTTATAATACAATATTTTTAAACCCTAACAGTCGATATATATTATTATCTATAAACTTTAGATGGTAACCACCTCAGAATAAAATAGAATCATAAACAGTTAGATATAGTGCAGCGGTGGCAAGACCGAGAACTTTTGAGAGAGGTGTCCCAGACAAAAAAATTGGTGGGTAGTCGGTAGGGGATTGGTAGTTGTAATACCTTACTGGACAGTGGGCATTTGTCAGTTGTTGCTGAATGACTTTTGTATGTGACTAAATTCTATAGATGTAGGTATGAGTTGAAATTTGAAAAAATGTTATTGTCCTATGAATAAAAATTGTTTTCACCGTCACTGGAGTAGAGGATATCCAACTCTATCTATGGTAACCACTAACTTATAATGATATCAAGTGTTATTATCTCAAATCTCTAAACATAATAAAAACGGTACAATTTTTGAAAAATAGGACGTATGGCATCTATATAATATAATTATAATCATATAGTAATACGCAATTATAATTTTCCAACAATAAAGGTAGGTAACATGTTAACAAATAACCACGTGGTGGTTGATGCACTACCTATTGTCCGTTATCACAGTATTATAAATTGCAAGACCGAGCCGATGGATGGGGAAATGGGGCAAGTGCTCTTGGACGGCAAAAGTTGTAAAATTGTTAAGGGCGGCAAACGTTTAAATATGTATGTTTATTGTTTAATATGGGTGCCAATGAATTATATATTATCCTGCTGGGACGACAATTAAAATTAACACGGCACTGACAAATAGTTTAAACTTAGCTACAGTTATCGTTAGGTCTTGTTTGTGTCGTTTGTGAATGAGTATATAATGTATTATTATCAGTGAAAATATTATTTATGCAACGAGTAAGAAGTTGTATAATATTATATATTTACATTATGTAGGTACATATAGCTTGTTTACCGATATTCATATAATCATACATAATGAAATTATTAATTATTATGAGTTATGACAGTATAATAATACGTAATACCTATTATTTTTACCAGTTATTTTTGGACCAACTATTTTTTTTTACACTTGGAGAAAAATAATTATATATTGTTATACATATTACTATAGGGCTTGGGCGCATGGCGCTTATTTCTTGTACTTATATTTTAAACATATGTATCACATCGTGACATAATACTGAATCAACGTTAATATTTTAATAATGACGTCATGGTACATTATACTATAGAGAGTAGTTATATAATTGAAAATAATATATAGCTGAGTACAAACTCGCTGTATCTCAAATAAATAAAATAGGGTTTAAACTGCTATATAATAGAGCATCGTTTCTTATAAAATATATAAATATCTTACAATTATAAAATATTGATAATAATATCAACGTATATTATATTACAGCATAATTGGCGATTTCTAAAAATATAAATTTATCAGTTATGATGGGTAGCACCTAATTATTTGTATTGATCATCAGTCGCAATTTTTAGTTATGGAGCACGGCGGCAATATAATATTATGGGCTGTACGGAAAAATAAAACCAAACCATTTCAAAGATCAAAAATTAGTTTACCTAACAAACGAGCACACCTTGTAAAATAGTATAGGATTTTGATCATTTTTTTTTTATTTTGTAATGGAAAACTTTATTCAGGTCGCATTAGACTCAAATTGTTGAATAAACTTTAAACATTTCAAATTACTCATACATTTGACTATTTGAGTATATTTTATATTTGTTTTAAACAGGCCATGCCCGTTATAAACGTTTATGTTCCAAATTTTTAAAATTAGAGTTTTTTAATCGGAGGCCAATGTGAAAAGTCTTCATCTTTCAAATAAAAACAAATTACCTAAATCTAACTATTTCACAGTCGTGAAAGGTTTTCCTGTGAGGCAAGTGTACTAAAAAGTATAAACTCATCGGCTCTGACTAGAGCCCATGTAAATAAATTATACCGTGCACATGTCGACCATAGGTAATGGAAAGTTGTTAACATTTTTAAGTCTATATCTACGGATTGTTATCCTCGGATGGAATCCTCATTAATCCGATTCGCGTTGTGGTTTATGCACTTAATTCACTCTTATAATACTAATTTTACTATTTTATATTATCATGCAAGATTTAATTAGTTGTTATACTGACCAGGAGTACGAACTACGAATACTTTATAATATTATAATTTATATTACCCTATTATATAAAACTGATTTTTGATAAAATGATAAATGACAATGAAAAGTTTCTCGTTTTCCCAAACTGCAAAGTGCGTGTATTCATACTTCTTAACAGTTATTGCTTTTTATAAACTAATTAATCGAAATGGGTACTTCAATTTTATATGTTTAAGCCTAAAGTGAAAAAATAAAATACCTAGGGTATATAAGTATAAGCTTTGGTGAATATATTATTATATTAGGTATTAGGTGTTTAGGTCTTAGATGTATAGGTAATACTGTAGAAAGGTATACTTACTACTTGTGCTTAATATAATATTTATTAAAATATAATATAGTTATCTATAATACTTACATACATGTAATGCAGGTTACACTGAAAACCGTTATACACTTACAGTAATATACAGTATTACCGTATTGTGGTTTTCAGATTATTACAAATATATGAATATTTTATTATTATGTTTTGTATGAGTATGGACTATAAAGTTATACATACCTTTTAAGTAAAAATAAGTTAAGCAGCGTGTGGATAATAATTTATTAAATATTTTAATTATTGCATTTTAGATTATTTTTCCATTTTATCTCAAATTGTTGTGCGTAGTTTGATATATTTTTTATATTGTGAGAACTTATTTATAATTATATAATCTTATATTTTAATGTATTGTTTATAAAATTTAAATGACTACAAATTTAAAAATAATTTGAGGATACGATAAGATATCTATTGCTAGCTGGTTTGTTTAACAACAATAATACGCCAGATGTCCGGAAATTCAAATCCAAAAAGAAATGTATTTGGTAAATCAAGCGTTAAATCGATGATTACATGATATAGTAATTACTACATTATATATGAATTTGCTATTTTAAATTATTATAACGTTATGGTATATTGTATATGCATGCAACGTGCATTAACCTAACGTGCAAGCATAATGTTTCAAAATTCAAACATTAAGTTAAATTTATATTCATATTTGGGACAGGAGATTATACTTGCAGTATATTGTGCGTATAGTAGTAGTGTGGCAGGCAGCAGATAAAAAGCTATCTACTTATATATAATATAGGTAGGTCGTAGGTGATCATTTATGTATGAGTTATTACAATTATGAATCTATATGCAAACAAATTAACCAACCTTAACAAGTGTTAAATATGTTTCAAAAGATTCTGAATAAAATAAACTTTTTTTTTGTACATAAGCCAGCTATTGTTGTTTTTTTTAAGTTTACTCCGATTAACAATCAATAAATAAATAAATAAATATTTTACAATATTCTTATGTTTGTAGATATTTATCCATGTAAATTACTGATTTAATGTAAATACATCGATAAACACAACCACTTTAACGACCTAAAAACCTAATGATTTAAGATGTACCTACCTACAACATATGTAACAATATATAGATCAGCGTTTCTCAACCTGTGGTACGCGTATACCCCTGGGGGTACGTAAGAAGGTATGAGGGGGTACGTGAAAAAAAAGCGTAATGGCGGAAAAAATTACAATTGGTGTATATTAAATGGTTTGTAATTTGTGAAATATTTAATAATGTGGCACAGGATACTGGATTTTATCTTATCGGGTTACGTAACGTTGTTCAATACAATGTCAATCATTTGTCTATTAAAAATCCATTAACCATTTTTATCTCATATACATCACTCTCTGTTAGTTTGATATCGAAATCTATTCTAATAATTAGTCTGTCGCTTGCTTTCAGTTAGGTTAGTTAGGCTTAAGTACTGATGGTGGCAATTCTATGTCAGGTTGTTACTTTGGTCTCCTTGCACGTGTCAAAGCAGTATCTCCCTTGGTAAAGTGGACTCATTGTTGCATCCATCGACAAGCTCTCGCATCGAAACCTTTACCTGTTGATTTGAAGGACGTTCTGGATGGTGGAGAGGGCCTTTTCGTCGTACACGTACATTAAAAATAAGTATCGTAATAGACTCTCTGTGAGATCAGATTTACGAGTTTACTTATCATCTGAGGAGCCAGATTTCAAAAAATTATGTGCCAGCAAACAAGCCCAAGGGTCTCATTAAAATTAAATTGCATAGTTTATATTACTTTTATATATATATGTATATATAGGTATACGTACATTGGCTAATTAAATTAATTAATAAATATTATTTTCAAATTGTCCATCATCGAACTTATTTCATAATAACTTATTTGTGGTGTGTGTGGATATATAATAAATTGACATTTGGGGGTACGTAAAGCAGTGGTGAGAGGTCAAGGGGTACGCAAATGAAAAAAGGTTGAGAAACGCTGATATAGATTATTGCATTAAGCCCATTAAGGGGATTCGATACCGTGATGTTCTGTCTTTACTTAACACACGCGTGACATAGGATTTTGGACTTCTGCTTTGCCAAACATACCAATTGATCTAATGAAGCGATAATAATTTTAATATGTCGTCAAGTCTACTTCAAATCGACCTTTACCCATTTTTGATTTTTTGATTTTAACTTCTCAAAAAATTTAAATATGAACTTTTTTTATTACTCTTTTTTAATATAACGTTTTTTAGGACTTCGAGGAATAATAACAAAAATATGGGAAAGTCGATTTCAAGTAGACTTGACGATAGATGTAAATCTGTTTTCAGGATTCTCATCGCTTCATTAGATCAATTGGTATGTTTAGCAAAGAATATGTCAAAAATCGTATGTTGCTCGCGTGTTAGACAAATACAGAACATAACGGTATCGAATCCCCTTAATTATATTATAAAACGAAGATCATAATAGGTATAGTATTACACTATTTTGTCACAAAAGTAGTAACATTTTATAATTTTTTAATAACTATATTAATTGTATAGGTATTATTATAATAATTATAGTAGGTACTTACTAACTATTATATTTACATATTTTGCATTTTTCAAGTGTTTCAAGAATTGTTTATATATATCTACAATGTAGATTCTACATGTTTTATAGTTTTTACTTTTTATTACAAGTCTTGTAAATTTTTTATGCGTAGAAATCCGAGCCTTATAGTTATAAATATTTAAATTTTAGTGTTCACAACGGTCAGCGCGCCGTGTTTGTTTTAAAATCGTGACATGCACATAGGTATAAATGTGTAATAGTATAACAGTTTTTGATAATAGATTTTCAACATTTTGACCGACAATGTGTATTATATTGCTTTTAAATTTTTTTCCGTCACGCGTCACTATATCGAGCACCGAGGTGAGCCGAAGCGAGACGGGTTGGCCAACACCCGGTCACTGCAGTGTCCTGAGCAGTATTTTTTACTTTCAAACATTGGTTTATTGCTAATTGCTAAATACTCAATTGCTATTGGTTTCCACTTCCTGATGTTTTTGGTGCTGTTAGCTTCAAACTCTTTATACTAGGGCGTATATTAAAATTTTTTTTACCGCAATCACACATTGCAATACCATGGTATACCGTTTAATATAGGTATAATTGAATGTTTATAACAATCCAGTTATTTCATGTAATCTGTCTGGAATAGTTGCTCATAGTTAATAACAGGTACGATTGATATCTTATACGTATATAAATTATTTAATTATTGTAGTTCGGAGCGTTACAGTCCAGTACGGTGACTAAAAGTTATTACGATTTTTTGAGCAAGTGTATAATATAATTATGCAGCACCACCAAGTCCAGCTCTGTAATAATACAATACGTTTTTTTTACCAGCTTCCTGACTCGTGTGTTGGTATTGGGTGATTTTATTTTAATAGAACACAAAATTATTACGAAAACTTTTAACATTTTTCGACTTTTTATTTCTAGAAAATTAAACTTGATCTAATTTGAAAATTTTGTATTGCTTTTAGACTTAGGGCATCGATGGAAAACTAACAAACAAACTACAAATCACAAAAACTCGGTCGAATTATAATAAATATCGATTTTTTATTAATAAGCAATTTAAGTTCAGATAAGAGGATTGGTGTTTCCCGATAAACGTATGGCGCTAGTCTAAACTTATAAACACATTTATTAATAGTTAATTCGATGCGTGTACATACTACATAATATTTTATATATATAACCGGGGCTGAGTATTTGAGGTCCTGAAAAGTCGCAAAAATATACCTTAAAAATCCCAAAACAATAACCTTTTAAAAAAATGTCCTCCTTGCCCCTTCTTATGTTGATCCTAAGTATACCTATTCCCGTAAGTTTCTTGTATTGGGTCACAATTCAATCTCACATAAATATAAAATATATATTATATTATATGTAGTCGATATAGCGCTCTTTTTCTGAACACTTCATAACATAATCGTTACTCATTTACTTACTATAACTTCTTATATACAACATACTACATAGAATATTTATTTTGTTTAATAAAAAGGTAATTATTTTATTAGCACACGGGCAAGACTAAAAGACTAACCTCTCAGATTTGCTAGACAGTCTACACTCTACAGCAATAGAGGATCTGTGCATTACCATTAATACCATCACATATTCAACAAAAGTAATTAAATGCTTCTGATTAGTTTAAACCATTTTTATTAGGTAGTAGGTATAATTTTACTGGTAGATATATTTGTAAGGTTAAAGTCAGATGTAAAATAATATTCAATAGTCAGTGGGTAGGTTCCTAGAAAGTACCAATAGGTAAACGCTATTGATTTTGTATGAATATATTTTTTCTTAAAACATTAACAATTATAAACATGTCATATTATATGATGTGAATATGTGATAATATAATATATTATACCTTATCGAAAAACCAAGTGGAAAAAAAATTGTTTTAAGGGACCTGAGTTCTGTTAGCCCCCCTCCCCCCATCGATCACAATCTATAAACGGCTACGTTCGTCGATGGCGACAGAATTCGAAACGCGCACCGGTCGCGGCGACGAAGACGACGACGCGGACGCATGTCACGCGCTTGCGCGATTGTATAATAATAATATAATACCATACGTATGGTAACGTGCAGCGCCCGGTCCACGTGCGCGCTTTTAGCGGTTACCGGAAAGCGGCCGCCCGCGTGCAACTACCCTTGGCCACGGCTTCTGGGGTGGACGGGGGCCACCGTATATCGAGAACGCGTAATATACGCCGCGTCGGCCCCGACAAGGATGCTGCGTGCGGATCGCCCAGCCGCCGCCGCCGCCGCTGATCAATAAACGGCAGCAGCGCGCCCCCGAGAGCTCGGACCGCCGGCCACGCAGAGAGGCTCGGAGGCGCAGTGCACGCGCACAGCGCGCCGCCCGTTACTCCGCCGAACGAGAATGATGCCTCGCAAAACCTCCGCGCCGTCGCCGGAGCCGCCACGACCCTGCCTCGCCGCCCCGTTATTATGGGCGCTCGCCGCCGCCGTCGCTTCGTAGTCGTCGTCGCCGCCGTCGCCGCCGCCGTCGTCGTTCTCCCGGCAATACCTCTCCGGAGATAATATTTTAGAGGTACGTGTGCGCTCGTGTGTGTGTGTTTGTGCGTGCGTGCGCGGGCTCGCGTGTCTGTGTTTCGGTGATTGCGCGGGCCGTAGCGTACGGACCGACGGACCCCGTTGACGGATATAATAATAATACAAATAATAATAATAATATTAATAATTAAATACGCCTATGCACACGCCACTATAAAAAAATAATATAACAAAATATAATATTATAAAATATTATTTTATTATAATATTGTGTGATAATAACGCAGGTTTTTTTTTATCGTTCGCGACACATCGATCCTGTATTATATTTTGTGTATACATCAATACATGATAATAACATTATATCGCTTGGCACCAAGACTGTCATCGTAGGGTAGTCCGTCGAAGTGTTGTGGTTATTTGAGAGCGCGTTCGGGCACCGGAGTAATACGTCGTCGACGTCATCATAATATTATTATCATATTATTGATATTATATTATACAATTACATATTTGTATTATAATATTGTTCTGTCGGTCATCCCACTGGGATTTTCCGGGTCAAGTAAGTTATACCTACGTACACATCATATTATAATATTAAATGTACCTATTATATGCCCTTCTTGTAAAGTATACTTTATTTTTGTGTTAAGTATTCTAACGTAGTTTTTATGTTCAATTTATCATCATTCATTTTATCATCATCATATCTATTATCTATCCTTCATGAATCTTCCTAATATATTTTATGCAAGCAAAATATATTCTTTATAGCTAGGTATGTGGGATATAATATAAAAAGTAGTATATGTATTTCGTATTCTACAAACTTTATATATTATAAACATATGATTATAGAATTGTTACATTTTTGTAAAATGCATTTCTTTTAAAAAATTTTTGAATTTTACCACAAAAAAATAAAAACACAATTTTGAGTGATGGATTGTTTTCACGAGTACCTAATATTGTTAGGTATCCGTATTATTAAATCTTATTTTCATACGAGTAAAAAAAAATACAAACAGAACATATTAAAAATAAAAAATACTTATTTTACATTTATTTGAATATTTAAGAAGTCTGGCAAACACCTAAATATAGAATATATGAGTAAACTATACGTTTCTCATTGCGGTCATTCTATATATACAGTGTGATGCACAAAGCATGCTCACTCGCATTTTTTCCTTTAATAATTGAATTTATTCATATTCTTAATTTTGTAATTTTTAAACACACTTAAAAGCCATATTTTAAAATTCTTAGGTTTTTGTACAACTTAAGGAGTGTCCCTTGGCGATACAAACTTCTGTTTTTCAAATGAGAACACCCCTTTTCTACCGTAAGTTATTTGGTGAATAATTTTTCTGAAAATGTTGACGTATTAGAATCAAAGTTCAAACCCCGCAAAATGTTGATCCACTACAATATTCTTCTTTGGAATTTAAAATCATAATGTATGTTGTCATTCAAAAGAGTAAAAACTAAAAAAAATGATAACGATGAAAAAATAGAAAAAAATATTGTTTTGTGACGACTTAATATTACGTAAAAAAAATCTTTTCAAAAACGTTATAGTGTTTTCCGAAATAATGAGTGTCTTACGTTAAATAAATTACCACGTCCAACCCAGAACTAGTAGGTACCTACATTAGCTATTAATTATTATTCTTGTTTCTTATATTTAATTATACAGGGAAAGTAATAGATATTATGGTGAGCTTAAAATGTTCAATGATCTATATATATATATATATATATAGGAGACGCAAGGACTCGTACTTTTGATCCACGGCGCCAGGTTGTTATCTTTAACTTTCTGGGGTTAGTTCGTAGTTGGAATAGGTATATCGTACATACATTTTTGTTCTTAAACCTCGTGGATCGTACAGTTTCTATTTTTGAATAATTTATAGGAATTTTTTATTTGCATAAACATGAAAGAAACTAAGCTTCTTATTTTTATATTAAGGTAGGTCATACACTCATACTATAAAGATATTAAATACCAGTAAGCTATACTATTGTCAAATAGTCATTTACGAAATATGAATAGGTATTAAAATGTAGTTTTACCAAATTACCACAATTGTTTATTGTATATGAAATTATTGATATGTAATATATATTCATAATTAATATGGCATAGGTAATAACCACGGTATTATCCACGTAATTAAAGTTGTTAAAATACTATTTTATTAATGAAATTAAAATAGTTAAATTAACAATAAAAAAATTGGAACTTATTGTTTGTGATGTAGGTACTATTATGTACTTTAATTATATTAACATTAATTTATTTTACGATTGTTATTATAAAATGTTAAGATTTTTAAAGGCATACTGTTTTTATAAATTATTTTATACTTAGGTAGCAACAACTATATAGGTAGGTACCGACTCTTGATCTTATAGAGTACCTACCTAACTTAAATTTTTAAATGGAAATAATTGTGATGGGTACTCACTACTCATTTGGAATGAGCTTCAAGATGATTTTTAGTACCTTTTGGCGCAACTACTTCCCACATGCCTCCTAATTGTGGTTGTAATCACCGTACACATTAAACAAATTGCTCCTTCCAGGACCATTAATCAAAATGTTATCCATGTTCTCTATAAGATGCTTGTATTATTCTTAATATTTAAATATTTTACGATATTTTAAAAAGTTTTTATGTGCCAAGGCTTCAGGCCATTGCTTATCTCTTTATCAACTAAAGCTATTTTTTATTATTTCTTGCTTATATTAATTTAAGATAATTGCATTTTATTTTATAATTGGTTTTTGTTGTGCAAAGATACATTTTAAAATTTATTTTACTTTAATGAATGTAGGTTTAATTTGTAATATTATTAATAATACCGCGGTGTAGTTTAATATTCGTATATAGGTACTAATGCTAAACTATATTTTTTAGAAATACTTTTATAATGTCAATAGTTAATAAAAATTAAAAAATCCTACACATAAAACTATAAAAGTTCCAAATGAGATATATCTTAAAGTGGTTTGAGAGTCTCTTGAAATTTGAATAAATCGCATTAAATGCTGATGATTCAACAATACTCAGAAATACTGGAAATTGTAATTCAAAATTAATACATTTTAAGTGTAGGATAGACTAAAACTTTTTAACAATATATACCTGTAATAATAGCAATGATCATAATTTAGATTTAACTATTAATAACTAATCAATGGACAAAAAATATAAATATTTTAGAAGTTCAGAAGTTATGTTAAGTTTAAAATATCCAATATAATACATACTATTAATTTATATTAAAAATGTTTATAATTATTATGGTACATGAAAAATAAAAATAATAAATATTAAGGGGCCCGGTGTCAGTTTTTCAAATTGTCCGCAGTTCTATAAAATTTGAAAATTTTAATATAAGGAAGTTGATAGGGTGTAGTATATCGAAAAAATTACTTCATGGGAATGATTCTCAGGCCTTGTAGAATTGTAGGATTTCGATAATTCTTTTTTTATCTGAAAGAAAAAGACTTCCTACAGGCTGCATCAACTCCGATCTTTTATTTTATTTCAAATAATGGTATAATATAATTTATAAAAACGCTTATCCTTGTATTATTTCTGAAGACACATTTGAGACACGTTTGAGATTAAAATATTAAAAAACGGATTTTGAGATACGGCCTGTAGAATATTATCCTCTATTAGTTAAAAAAAAAATGATCAAATTTGGTTGATTCTACCGAACAGGATCATTATTCCCGTAGACCGTATTTGTGTGTACAAAATTACATTGGCACCGCCGGGCGCTTATTTACTATTAAACTAGGTACCTAAATTATTTTAAATGCAAATCATTTTAATGAATAATTCAATAATACTGTCTATGCGGATGAGAATAATTTCCCAATAATTAATAATAGTAGGTATTTGTGTTTCGGAAAATGTAAATTCTTTATAATATTTTTGAAAGATATACCTATCATAAATTCATAAAATAAGTTTGCATGAAGAAATTCATTATTAAATTGAAAATGGGAGTGAATATGGTGAATCACTCTGTATAGTACGATATAGAATATACAGGGTGATTCACTAAAATCACTCCCATTTTCAATTTAATAATGAATTTCTTCAAATTCAGATTTTTTGAATTTTTAAAAATACCTACCCAAAGACCTTATTTTCTAATTCTGGAGATTTTTTGTACAAGGAGTGTCCTGTTTGTAATATAAACTTCTGTTTTTAATATGAGAACCCCTCCCCCCTCTTTTTCCTCATAATTATTTTGAAAATGTTGATGTACTTAATTCATAATTCTAACGGATATAGTTATTCAATTATGAATTATGGATTTTATATTAAAGGTTATACCTATTATGTCCTTAAAAACAGTTTTACAAAAATATAAAATTGATGTATGATATTTTGATCTAGTGTTTATTATACTTGGAACATTTTTACAAATTATAAATGTCGATAGATTAATATGAATTATAATAATTACATTTTAAACTCTCCGTATCTATCCCCCATATCCATATCTATATCATATATATTCCAAATCCATTATTGCGGATTTATTATCCTTAGTACAAAGTTATATAACTCAAAAATTACTCGTTTACTTTTCATCTTGATACGTCAAAATGTTCATAAAAATTATCCTCCGGATAATGTACAGTATAAAAAGGAGGTTCTCATTTGAAAAACAGAAAGTTATATCTCCATTCTCCACAGGATATAATAACCCAACAGTTTGAAAATATGATATTTAAGTATATTTAAAAATACCAAAAATCAGATTTTGAACAAATTCATTATTAAATAAAAAACGGGGCCAGTATAATTGATGAATTACCATGTATATAGTTTCACGCCAACTATTAGTTAACAATTTACGTCTGATACATTTTTAAAGATTTTAACAAAGAAGTAATGAATTAAATTCATATTTATAACAATATAGAAACTGCAATAGTCTTGGAAACATTATGATGCATTAAATATCTAAATTGAATTTGTATCAACGTGTGAGGGAGTAGTTGCCAAATTAGAGAATCGATTGTACACATACATCATTTAGGCATTTAGTATTTATAGCAATAAAACAGCAGTGGGAGTTTAAAATTTTGAGTTATACTATATATTATTTGTTTAAAGATTCGTTTTTAATCTGTGTACTTGAATTAATTTAATAATTATACATTAAATGGAAATGAACAACTGATGTTTTTGTTTCAGAAATAATTTAGTAGGCTATGCCCCAAATAGCTTCAAGCTACGACCAATATGGCTGAGAATTCTGATTCAGATTGCGAGAGCGACAGCGACAACGAAGAGGAGGAAGAACTCCAATTTATTATAACTTTTTTACTATCAGGGTTGTGTTTGACACATATTGACCTGATATTATTATAATTCACACCATGGATCTCAGTGGATACGTACTAATACTCAAAGAAACTGAAGATAATAAAGCCAAGCTTTTAGGTTCGTAAGCCGCATGTTTGTTTTATTTTACAAACATTTATTTCACGTTAAAAGAAATTGTGTCGACATTTTTTCTGTGATTCAATAATTAATAATAAAAACAGAAAAATCTGATGATGTAGGTACTTATGTTTATTTTAACCTTTGAGATAACTTTTTTTCGCTTTGCAACCTCAGGATTGCAAAGTAGAATTATTGTAATATAATTTACTGTTATAAAGTATTGATAATTCTTTATTTATCACATTCAAATAACGATTTTGAGTGCTAGATACTAGCTCCCATAGTGGCTTGTCTTTTTTCTAATTGGGATTGCTCATATTTTGTTTTGCGTATCAAAATATAAGTTAGAATAATCCACAATAACTAAAATATTATGTTAATAAATCCTACTATTCTTTATTTAGTTTTTAAAATTAAAATAATATGCATGATATATCGTACTTATTGCTCAGCTTAGAATCTAAGATACAAGTACCTAGACTCAATATAAATTCAAAAAAATATTTTACTTTGGACTTAAGTCAAAAATTAAAATAACGGTTTTTTTTTTTTATAAATATTATATAATAGATAGGTACTTTTTATTTATACATATTAATTAAAACTAATTGGTTGATTAAGGCTCAAAAGTCGACCGCGCGGATTTCGAAACCGGTGATGAAATATTCGCAATTAATGGACAGCAAATTGCAGAAATGACTCGCGACGATTTATTATCTTATCTCTATCAGGTGAGTTATTAAACAAATTAAAAATATCGTAGGTATTACACACAAAAAAAAACATTATTATTAAAATTGTACTGAAATATAAAACCGTTGTTACAGTGTATTGTTACAAGAACCATATGTATGAATTTAAAACCTCGAGTAAAAAAAGGTATGTACATTCATTTAATATACATATACCTAACTATATAGTATATAATATATTGTACTTACTGCATTATATTTATATCCTTAGTATTTGGACATTTTCGTTTGTTTGCTGAAGTATTTAATTGCCCGTACGCATTTTAAAGAATGGGTTAAACAGATAGACTGACAGACAGCATAATATATTATGTTTTACAGTTTCCCTGTGCAAGTTATGCTATAGTCTATATTAAAAAAAACTGAAAACGCGATGCCCGTCCTCTATAAACTTATATATTATGTTTATGATGTATACTCAGTGTCTTCATTATTTTTGTTGGTTGACAGTGTAAACGTGGTTGTATAATTTTCCGAGTAATGGGAAATGTAATAATTTAAAAGTGTGGAATAGACAAGTAGGCAAAAGTTTATTCTACTGTCAGCTATTTTAAAATAGAGAATTCTCTTAAGACATCCGTTTAATAATAAAAATTCTAGGCTTTATCAAAGAATTCTTTAGATGTCTACCGACTTTTCCTATAGTCGACTATCATGAGACATCGCTATGAACTCTTTTACATTTTTCCCCCTCACAACTGTACCAAAAAAAAAATTAATATTTGTGGGAGATATATTGACATTCTAAATGTCCAGTTCTTCTTCAATACAATATACTTTCACTTTTGTATTGTAAATTCTCTAATTTCCGTAAAAGTCTCTTAAGAGTAAGTGTAAAAAATGAAATAACTCTCTCATCTCCTATACTCATCATCATGATAGTATTTTTATGGGGATTTCTACATCGTCTGTGGTCGACGACTGTCGTTTCTAGTCGGTTAGCGACCTCGAGTGATCACAACAGGTACGTCAGGTAACACCAATAACAGGTCTGTGTTGTTAGTCTACCTAGTTACACCCAGTGTTTTTTACTCGTGCCGCTAACGTTTCGGAGTGCGCGTTTTTTGTCGGAGTGTCGTATTATTCAGTGATTGTGTACAATTTTTATACAATTTTTTTCGGGCTGTGTGGATGGGATCTTATAATTTACCTTTTCTAATATAAATTTATAAAGTAAGTACTATAAAGTACATGGATACATAATTTATATTATTTTGAGTGTAATGTTAAACGTAAGAGCACTTCACTTATGTGGCCCATAGTAATTAAAAAACTCCCAAGTTTCGTTATCACAAGTATTAATTAAATATGTACATATAAATAAAAGGGCTGCACTTGAGAACCAATTTGGCTTATAGGGATAGCATAAAAAGGGTCTAAACTGCTTTAATAAAACACTAGTAGATTTTTTTTTATTGTAAAAGAATAATCATATAAAAAAACTTTTTTATAAAAAAGTATAGACAAACATATTTTTAATTATTCAATTTACACCAATGAATAATAAAAGCATTACTTTAAGTTGAATAATTTCGTAACCGTAGAGATTTACTCAACCTTTATTACAATACAGACAAATAAACAGTTTTCTTATTAATATATTGTTCGGTAAATTATGATCCTTTCTCATAGAATGCTTGTATGTGCAATGTGCATAAGATATTGAAGTAATTATTACTTCAATCTATTGTCTATTCAATTAAAAAAGTAATATTGAAAACACTTAATTGGAAAATGTATTTTTGGTATAATTGTATAAATTGGTATAAATGTTTCTAATATAATTCTCATAGTATAATTATATGAATAAGGTTTTTTAAATAATAGATTAGATTAACATACCAAATAATAATACAAGTCCCTCGCCTATTCACAGTTTCATACTGTGAATAGTTTCCTATCACAATGAAAATATTCACTAAAAATTTGTCTTATGGATTAAATTATTATTTGTGTAGAAAGTCTTAATAGTCTTATTATAATATATTTATTTCTTAAGAGTAATCATTTTTTTCTCCATTTATTATTCACATGTAAATATGTAATAATATTGTTATAACCTCTCTCCGTATTTCCCTAATTGTGATTATATTGTTGAATTAAGGTATCATAACAATTATAAAATGTGTTTTGTCAGAAGATTTTTAATACTTTTATTTTTAAGAAAGTTATTAATAGTTATAAATAAATAGGTACTAATTATTGTTACATTTTTGGAAATCAAAACATTAAAACAAGGTTCTAATAAAACACAGATAATATTATTTTCCATGGTTATAATAAAAGGCAATGATACTTCAATCAGAATTTAAATAATTTAACCACAAGAAACAATGAGTGAAATACAGAGGTGTCTACTATACTACGTGTGTAGACAGAGTTCACATTTTTACTGATGCGCCCTCTTAATTAGTAAAGCGGGGCCTTGAAACATAATATTATCTACAGAACACTAATTATTATCAAGTTTTAAAAATGTTGTTAAGATAATTCAAATTTGACTTGTCTGTTGGTTTAAATTAAAGATGTACAAAGAGTAGGTACAATAGTACCTACCAAACTTGTATTTCTATTGATATGGACATTGTGTAAAACCTTGGGTTCCATTATGTTATTATCGAGTTTTATATTCTTTCTAAGTTTACTGTTTAGTGCTTAAAAAATCTACTTATATACACTGGGTTAATTTATTTAGATTTGCATTGGTAAGGTACCTATACAGTACCTATACTAAGGTGAAATAATGTTGCCTTGGCCTCGATGACGTCAATAATTTGAAAAGATTCATATTTCATATGTTAGTTATATATTGTACCGAAACTAAAGTTTGATTAAACTGAAAATTAAATTGTTCTATATAGAAAAACATTGATCTATACAAACTAATTATAAATCTTAAGTGTGACTTAAATATTACTTAAAACAAAAAAACAGGGTTTTTGTGATAGTTAATCAATAATTATTATGATGTATGTTAGAAATAGTAACTATTCATTTTTCATTGGTGGGTAGTTTTTATGACATATTTTCCGATAAATAGTTTTGAGACAAATGATTTATTTCCAAATATCAAATTATGTTTTTACATGTGATAATTAACTATATACAGTTCGTTATTTAAGTTCAATAATCTTCGACATACATATACAACATTTAATGGTCAGTAAACCACTGACCGCAATAATAGAATAGGAAATTCATCGACACGTGACAGAGAATCTTATATGTATTTAGACGTCGTCCATATCCAGTTTTTAATAATGCTATTTGGAGGGAGTGGATTTCGGATGTTTTGATTATACCTGGTTGCCAAGGAAATGCCATCGATTCTCCCCACACTTGTATATTATGAGTGTTCATACGGATATCCGGCTTCCGGCCAATGTACAACTATATACTGTACGGTGTTCACAATATTTTAATAATATTATCAAGCAGATGATATTCTGTAGAAATCAGACGCTTAAATGTACGTACAATGTACATATTAGCTTTCATATGTTACTTTAAGTTGAAATATTAGAAACATTTTTTTACCTACAATATTATACAACTTTTCATTAATTGTTCATAAAAAATATTACATTTAATGATGTGTTTCCTATAGTAATTAGTTTTAACTATAAACTATAAAGCTGTGTTTAATATTATGATTTTTTCACATGTCATTTTGAATTCTGAGCGAAGCGATGAATGTATTGATTTAACAATGATATGTGTTTTTTTTTTTGTGTCTGTCATCTCCGTTTGGGGCAGTAAAATTTCTTCGATTTTCTTCAACAGTATCTTGTTTGATAGGAAATTATATCTAGTTGGTGCATTCGAGGTCAAAATTAGGTCCAAATTAAAATTTCCAATAGTTTTAAAAAGCGCCGGGAAAAATAAAGTAAAAATTATGTTTTCTAGAAAATCGAATTTGAATTTTGGTGAAACTCTGAAACAAATGATCGTATACATGAAATATATTATTCAAAATATTTTGATTTTTTTTAAACTGTTTATACGGACATTTTCAGCTTCCAATTTTTTTAGTTATATTCTCTATCAATGTCAGTTAAATTTTATTTGTTGGTAAAAAAGTTTGACAATTTAATATAAGGCTCCTAATATATTGCTACAATGACATATTATACAAAATATTAAAATCCAGTCACAATTTTTTTTTAAAAACATTCTAAGTGCAAATGTACACATTTTTTTGAGTTGGAAATTTATAAAACATTTTCTTCATTTAATTCAAGATTCATCATAAGTTTGTCTACCTTTTTCAAAAAAAAATAATGTTTACCTGAAAGTCGAATTAAATTTTTATGAACGTTTAAAGTTCAAATTTTTACAAGATTGGATATTCACTTGATTTCTCATGGAGCGATTTTCTTATTTTGCTGTAATTCAAAAACGAATAACTGAAGATAATTGAAATTTACACCACAATTTTATTTTATCAATACTTCATAAAACTTTGAATATTTGATTCATTTAGAACTGTTTACGGACATTTTCAATTTTTTTTTAGTTTTTTTAATATGAATGTCAAAATTTAAATTTTATTTGTTGGGTCAAAAAACGTGAAAATTGAATACAAGGCTATTGATATGTTGTAACAATAGCAGTTGTAAAATATTAAAAATACATATTCACTCATTTTTTTAATAATCATTTAAAATTCAAATTTTGACAACATTTATTCAACATTTAAAAATGATTTTGTAGTGGAAAATGTATAAAATGTTCTACTTTTATAGCTAAGGATTGAGAATTGAAAACAAGGTTCAACGTAAATAGATAAATAAAATATTTACAATAATATCAAATAATATACTTAGTAATACCTATGTCATAGGCTTACTGACCGTCATCGCTCAGAATCGTTTATCTTATACAAATATATATAATGATATGAATATATATGATTGAATTCTAATTTAACACTATCCATTGCAGTGACCCACTTGTAAACTACTGTACAGCAAAGTGACATCAATTTGCCCATCTTATTAGAGTTGACTATGACTTTAATTGTTAAAAAAAAAACGGAATAAAGTTAAAAATAAAATCATTGTATGAAAAAAGGAAGGTAGGTAATTTAATATCAATAGCAATATTTTTATCATTATTATGCATCTAAATATTTATTTATCATCGCCATATAATATTTACTATATTCATACAAACGTTGTATATTTTTATTTCTAAAACTACAACTAATTCTCTCTCTTTTCGTTTTAAAATATTATACTATTTTACTTATATGAAGGTTTATACTTTATTGCTCGGATAAAATGATAGGTATAAACCATGAATGCCATTTTAACAAACCATACTAATCGCTTTGTATATGTGTACAGCCGTATAGGTGTAGGTACATTGTATACTATGTATAGTTATTTTATGATACAATAAACGTATATAGTACACATTCAACGATGGAAACGTTAAAGTTGTTCCGGTCTCAGAGCAATCGTTGGTGTTAAAGCGTTCTACAGTAGTTTACTAGTAGTTTTTCATATTTTAAAATTGTATATATATATCACTATATAGTATATTGTATATATATGTATGATACGTACTGGCAGATAAATGTACAAAATGAGAGAGAGAGACGAAGAGAGAAATGAATACGTGAAACCGGTCATTCGAGTTTGCCTTTGGTGCTGTTGTTAACCTCGAATCTCAAACGAACAGTCAACAGTGGTGAATAAAACGAGTTTGCCCCGGGAAAAATTACTCGATAGATGACCGTACATAAGATTATTTGTATACATATATATTACATTTATATATATATAATATATAAATATAATTTCACTAGCTACTTTACAGATTTGGAAGTCCTGATATTATAGAAATAACGATTAAAAACATAGGTGTTTAAAAAAAAGCCAATGTAAACAGATTAACAATGAGTAAAGACTTAAGACAACAAACCCTAAAGGCTAAAGCTCAGACTTACTTCCGGATTACATATTATTAAATAATTGTTTATTGAGAAAGCATTCACATGAACAGTATTTCTATCGTTTATTTCATAATTTAAATTATAGTAATCTAATCAATTTTAGTTTATATCAAAATAATTTGTTTACTCAAAAGTCTATATTATGTTTTCTGCGAACATTTTGCATTGGTTCAAAATTGGCAATTTAATACGAATAAAATAAATAAATAAAATACCACATTTTGATTGAAATTAGAACTTTTAATTTTAAATTTATAAATTTTAAATACAAATTCAAAGTATCTTACAAGGAATCCCATACCTATATTATTGTTGATTTTTGTGTAATTATGAGACCATTTGAAAAAATAGCAGGGATGGATCATATATACCTAAAATTATAAAACCAAATTTTCACCATAAAAATGAGAATTTTGGCCATTTAAAAACCTTTTTTATTTTTTGATATTGCACATAATAAATAAGCCCTCTTCTTTTAGTTGCGAAAATTTGGTTTCTTAACTATGGGACTATAGCCAAAGTGAATCTTTACCGCGCAAAACCGTTTTTATAAATTAAAATATGTATACATAATAATGATTTAATTATATATTTGAATTTATAATATTTACTGTATGATACAATCTATTGATGAATTTAAAATTATGTAAAAAACATAATAGTTTTCTTGATAACCAATTTTTATTTTCTGGAATATCATTGAATTAAAATAGTGTCAACCAAGTTATAATTAAGTTAACAAATTATTATTTTATTTTTGAAAACATGTATAATAATTTTAAATATAATAATTGTACACATTTATAATTAGTGAATAATAGAGCTTTATATTATAATGTTGTTTTATGGTTAACTGAAGTATACAATTATTTTTATGGTTAGGTTAGCTTATAAACAAAATTAATTTTTAATATTTATAGAAAAATAAAATGTTGTTATAATTTCAAAAGTTTAAAAAACTAATCATATAATCATCTAACTTTTAAGTTATGGTCATAATTTGAATTAGGTCAAAAAATATTTGTTTTGTTTGGTACTTGAGTCTGCTTTAACTACTTATAGACTATTTTGGCTATTTTCTTCTCATAGTTAAAATACTTAAAAATGTTAGGATTTTTAATTTACAAATTACAATTAATACTATTTATCAAATAATATTTAAATTTTGAATTCAATATATTGTTAAGTCTTGGATGTTTTAACTGTATAAAGCTAAAAAGAATTTCCACTAGACTCACAACGCATGTTAGATAATTGTACATTGTTCTAATATTTTTTAAATTTCTCTTATTAATGATTACAAAAAATGAGTAGTACCAT
The DNA here is from genome assembly GCA_027563435.1 of Nasonovia ribisnigri. Taxonomy (NCBI): domain Eukaryota; kingdom Metazoa; phylum Arthropoda; class Insecta; order Hemiptera; family Aphididae; genus Nasonovia; species Nasonovia ribisnigri. The sequence continues at coordinate 174,965 of JANEHU010001371.1, read as the reverse complement.
TTTCTTGCACACATTTTTTGTATATTTTATAGTGTGAATATATTCTTGAAAGAGATTGAAACTAACATTTCCATATTTTATCGATTTGCTTTTAGTTTTCATTTATATCTGCAATCTACATGTTATGATCTAATTAAGTTTCCAAACTTGGCGTGCTTAAGAATATTTTTGAAGGATGGAAAAAAAATATTATTTTTCATGTTTAACTTGCACGAGAATTTTTTTTGTAAGTAGGTAGGACCTAGGTAGGTAATGTCAAATTTATTTATTTTTTATCAATATAAACCTAGGGAGCCTAAGCAGGTACCTAATGTAAAATGTACTTATTTTTATCAATGTTATTAATGTTGATGACTAAACATGTTTGAACATCTAAGTAAAAACTATGAAGATTGACAATGCGCTTGGCGTCCTATGACCTTTCAATACGATTTATAGTTTTCGAATACATTTACAGTGGGTGCCATTATCCATCGTGCTGTCATCAATTCATATTCATGATACATTCATACAATATTAGCAATAAGCTATAACTATATATGTACCTATGTATTGATTAATGACAGATATCGTTTTCTTAGTAAATGTGAAACGCGTTGAGTTTGTTCGTTGATGAATAGTTGAATATAATAATTGTATGGTACACATTGAATCATAGCAGTTTGTTAGGTACCTATATATTTTATTAGCAATTTAAATTATCTTCATGTTAATATTTAGCAAACAAATGATGAAAAATTAAATTATAATGTATAAAAACACGTGTTATATAAATAATTCGAAGGCGAGTAACCAGACACCCGCGTGGCGGTACCTAATGTAGTCTTAATCACATCATGCGAGAGATAAAATTTAATTTAATTTTTTTATTTATTTAATTTAATACGTTTAATGTATTTAAAAATTGTGCGAGTTTGCATGTTGTCAACCGATTTTGTTCATATCGAAAGAAACGCTAGACTGCCGCAAACAGTCGACAGTAACTGCACATAATATACGATAAAATTCGATGGCCTCGACCGAAACCAATCGCTCAGCTCAATTATCCGTTAGAGTATTATTTTTTCTTGTATTTTTATCCTTTAGGAAAGAATTCAATTATTTTATTGATATTATTGCAGATAGGTATTTGAGTTGAAAACTTTTGGTCCAGAACTAAAAGTGTTTTTATTGTACAAATTAGTTCTTAATATTAATTTATTAATTTAAATATAATAAGTATTAATTATATCGTCATTTTTTTATTTATCTATTTTTAAATAAAAATTATTATTCAAATATTCACTCGAGTATTCTGGTCCTGAAATCAAGCCATGCTCGATCAATTATGAGTTCTTAAGGGCAATTTTATAGGATATCAACCATAACACTTACATAATAATATGTATATTATGGATATAATACATATTATATATACTTGTTAGTTTTTACTTTATATTTTATACGTATTACGGTCTTGAAGTTTAAAAACAAAAATAATTCAAATAATTTTTTTATGTAAGCTCAAAAAATATATATTTATTTATATAGCAGTTAACAGTTTGTATTCATTCAAAACGATCGGATAACTTATTTATATTCAAATATTTTATACATATTATGTATAAGGACATAATATATATTTTGTGATTTATATATTATTTCTATATAATTAATAAGTGCTTTACACTATATGGAATTCGATAGTCAATAAGACTTTGATGAAAACATATTTTAATATTTCTTATTAATTAGATTCAGTTTTACTTAAATTAGGTTTCCGGATATCGGTAATTTAATTTTCTACTGTAAAAATCAGATAAAAATGTTTAATAAATTTTTTTTAAAATGCGTTAAGTTTTAATAAACACCTATCTATTTCAAGATATTCTCTATACAAATACTTTAGCAATACTTTCTATTTATTTATACAGTTAAAGTGTTAATCGTATTGCTTAAATTGTTCTTTTCATTAACAACTATTTATCTGATATTGAGTATGATATATATACATAATAGTATACATTCAGCTCTCCTGGGAATCACGTTTTTAATTTAATATTTTAAATTATTACGAATTGTGTCGTTAAGTAACGCGCAGTTACCAATGTATTACGCAGTTTTCTGAATTGTCATTATTACTATAAGTTTTTTTTTAGAAATACGGGCAATGTAAACTGTAAACCAATCCAATAGTTATTACGTAAACGTTATTATAATATTTGTTGTGTAAAAAATTGTATTATACATGCCAAAAGTAATATTCTTTAAAATAACGATTTTTTTTTATGAAATATTGGGTATAAGGTATACCTCTTATATAGGTATTTTATTATATTGCAGAAATTATTGTTATGGTTGTACCTAATATCATAAAGTCATATATTATATTATGCGTGTAACGATGTATAGGTTTTTTACGATTTGGCATACCCTGCTGTGACTTAATATTTCCGTATTTCCTATATATATATAGATGTATAATATAGATACACCTATACACATAATATATTATATACATATTATACTCGTGTGTTGTACACATCTTTACAGTCGTGTTGGCGCAGTTTAATGTATTTTTAACACCATATACTGCCAGTCGTATCTATATTTGATTTTTAAAAACATAATTTATTATTATATCATCGAGCAGATCAGTGGACTCTATGCATACGAGAAAATGTAGGAAAAAAAAAACTTTTGGTTGTAACCAGTAGGTACTTAAGTAACCAACGGCGCGGCGGTGATGTCGTATTAAATAGCTTTACTGGGCATATTGGCATCGGTGCTTTATAGGAGAACCGTCGTTGTGTAGAGTAAACCCTCGAAGTATATACTATAGATGGCCATTATTTTGGACGTCAGCCAGCAGTGGTTCCCCTCCCTCCAACCCCCCTCATCACCGCCATTCACATTTTCTTCGGATAACTTCCCTTTGAAACCTTGGAAATGCACGAGTCCTCTGTGGTAGGTAGACAGGTAGTCAGTCATTATAGCTATGTAGCTGATGATGCTGCTCGACGGAAATCCAAATCACGAAAGAACAATATATGCGACCGCGTGTGTGTCGTGTGTGTGAATGTGTGTGCGTATTATGAGTCAAGGAACAATATAATATATTATTATTATTGTCAGAGTCCTGCACGGCGGCAGAGCTCACGTAATGCGATGTTGCCATATTATATTATTATGTATGCGCGCGACCGGTTGCCCTTGACATCGAGCAAAGCGCGTTTTTTCGGTCCATCGTGCCGCGTCTTCCTCCTCCGGTCGAGCTGCGTCTACGATACGCAGCCCGCGCTATCCGACTAAGACTATATTATACCAGTACGAGCTGTATATTACAAAACTATATAGGTATGGTTTTGTCACGTAGCTATATTATTATATTTCCTCGTTGTATGCGTAGCCTGTACCAACAGCCTATACAGGTAGATACCAGCTGGGTTGGACAAGATATAGGTACCGCGGACTACAAAGAGCATCTTGATACTTGGTATATACAATACGATACGGGATACGTACCTACCTACTATTGTTTTAGTAGGCATCAAGATGTACGAGATACTTGATACTTTAAGAATCCATAAGAGATATAAGTTACTAGATCAAGATACTCTAAAAAAGTTCTTCAATATTTTTTATACACACATATTATACATATATATACAAAAAAGCGAAACCAAACGTTTTTGTACATGTTTTCAAATAATATAATTTATACTGATTTAAGATAATAATATAGGTATATACAATTATAAAAAAACACATATAACCTAATCTAACCTATCCTATATGTTTGTTCAAATTCACTTTGTAACATATTAGTATACAATTAAAAAATCATACAAAGTTAAGGAGTAATATATAGATGAATATTATATAGGTAATACCTATATAATAGGTTAGGTTGGTGGTTAGGGTGGTCCTAATAATTAGGTATATACATATAATTATACCTCATTCTTATGGATTAGTGGATTACCAAATGTTATTTTATTGTTGTTTATTAACCTAAATATGTTTTTGGACTGGATACACGTTTTTTGTTTCTGACTGATTTTTTGTAAGGTTTTAGTTGTCGTGGTTACTTATTAATAAAAACATATTTATGATTCATAGATTTTCATTAAAGAAAAAATTATCGAGTAGCGTGCTATGTTTTATTAAATAGTCAGTACGGGCAATGCACCCAAATATTTATTTTATTATTTATGAAAAGTATCTTGATATATTATGTATCTGATTTTGATATATAGCCCAACCCTGATGTACCTGTTGGTCGCACGAGAATTATTCACAGTGGAAAAGTTCGCACAACTTTTCGAGTCTTTGAAGCAAATTCTGTATTTTAAATATTTTTAACCTCCTTTATTACCACAAAGTGAGGTTAGGGGCTAACCCTAAAGTCTGTAACATTATATATTAACTATTATATTTGTCATGATGTTTGTGTTGAAGACTTGAGGTCTTACAATCAGTGGCGTAACTTCAAAATTTGGGCCCGGGAGCGAAATTTTCAACGGGCCCCCCCATCGTCCAGGTACCTATATATATTAAGAAGATCCGAGGGAGTGTATTCACCTTACTAAAATAATTAAAAAAATTTTTTTTAAATAATAGATATTAATTTAATACTTCATATTATATACATACAAAAAAATTAGTAAACAGTTATAGCAGTTGTAATAAATAACAATTAACTCAAAACTTAAAACATTCTTCTGGACTTCTTATTTGCCAAAGTAGAAATAATATCTGATGTATTAATTTCTTTCGCAATTTTCTTTTCTATTGATATTATTGCCAAACTTGACAGACGAATTTGAGACATCGTACTTCGAAGATAGTTTTTAATTATTTTGAGTTTAGAAAAACTTCTTTCTGCGGTGGCCACCGTCACTGGTATTGTCAAAAAAAGAAAACAAGCTGTACATAAATCTGGAAAACTTGCTGCTATTAAATAATTGTCTACAATTATAAATTTTGCCAAGTCATGTACAGAATTTAATTTTGAAATTTGATTTTCAAACGAACGTTTAAATTGAATAATTTGGTTGACCAAATCTATTGTTAAATCATGTTCATAATTGTTTACCAAAGAGGTAGTTAAATGTTTAAGTTCATTTTCATTCATTGAACATATATTAATTGGTAATATTGAAGAAAAAAGTTTTATTACTTGGTTCATACCATTAAAACGGTGTTCGAGTTGTTTGATAATTATGTCCAGAGTACGATAATAAATTTGTGTTTTAAAATATTGTTCAGCATCATGGAGACGTTCATCGTTACTTAATTCATCAAAATATTTAGTTGTTTTTGTTTTTCTTATTTTAGTGAACGTTGGCTCAACTCCCCACGAAATTGCTATTTGTTTAGCTTCCTCAAACACTTCTTCAAATTTATTACGCATTTCTTTTATTTTATTTAAGGCTGTTTGAAGCAGTTCAAAAAAAAACCCAACTTTTAACAGTAATGATAATGACTCATGAACATGACGTAAAACGTTAATATAATAATGTTCATACCCATATCGCCTACCGCAGCGAAAAAGGTCGTATCTAACAATTTTGAATTAATAAAAAAAAATGATTTGTTCAATACTATATTATAATAGAAAAATATAGGTAGTTTTAAATTTTTATTAATAATTAATAGAAAATTTTTTTTTATTTCTTTGGGCCCCTATACGAACGGGCCCGGGTGCGACTGCGCCCTCTGATCCCTCTTAGTTACGCCACTGCTTACAATACACCTACCCGGACTTGCAGCCACCCACCCACAATACATGAGTAGGTACATGACAATACACCCAGCCGCCGCAACTGATTGTACATAGATTCGTTTTCCTAGGTAATTAATTTACTAAACGTATTATAGAGAATCTTATCTAATTATTTTTTTTTATATAGTTAGGTTAAACTAACTACTAAGTCGTTTTGACGTTCAATTTTTCTGAATAAAAGAAGTTTTGGAGGTTTCTGAACTACCAAAAAATAATTTTTATGTATAGTAATTATAATGTTTTGAATAAATGTATATAATTTCTAGGGGTGAGCTCTTTTAAATTTTACAGGGAGGGCAATCATCCCACTCCTGCATATATAGGTAGCTATAATATACCGAATAAGGCGTGTATTGTTATTATTTACACATAATGTGAGTGTAATGAACTCTCTTATAATGTTACGTATGCCATGTATGATATATGAATGCTATAGGTGTTGATTATTTATTTTCTTAACACACCGCAATTGACAGAAACAATGTTTATGAATCGGCTTCGGCTTTGGCGTATAGTTCGTGTAAAAATAATTTTTCGTTTTTATATAATACAATAATATGAATGTGTGATTATTAAATTATAAATCAAAAACCCTAATAAAATCATTCGTTTGTTTTTTTTTTATCATACAACGATAAAAAAAACCACAATACCTACACAGTACACACGAGTGACTGCAGGCGTCGTTTAAAAATGTTGAATATGCGCGTTCCGGTCTTCGAAAAAAATTATATTCTCGTGGTCGATGTGAGAAATGAGTGTGAATGCATAACATCACGAGTACAATATTTTGTATGATTGCAATTTGCAGTACCTATAAATGCTTAGACAAATGTAAAATCATATCAATATTTTTAAGAACCTTGTCTCCACAACAAGCCTAGCTTACGGAGACAATCATTTATATATAATGCCAAATTATAATATGTATAAATATTTGTAATTTTACATATATGTATACATTTCTGTTTTAAATGAAAACAAATAAATAAATAAATAAAATATCTGTACGGCGTGCGGCGTACACGTTTTGAAATGTAGGTATTATAGGTACCTACGAAGAACTTTAACGGCCATACACGTATAAAATAGATTAGTATATTCAATATTTGTTTTAAATCACATAGATCTGGTTTCAAAGACACACACGTGTCGTTTTCATTATAGGTACAAAAAACCTATACTATAGTGTTATTGTCAATCTTTTAAATTTTTTTAAATTAAATAACCACGAGTGTTTTTTAAAAGTGTTGTAAGAATAATAAAGTATCTAATTTCCAGCTGTGTATTGATGATATTTGATGTAGTATTAATTGTATAGTTCTTACGTCCGTAAAAATATTGAGTTTTTTTTATGAATTCCATTTTACAGCGTACCTACCTAAAAATATTTTAACTGATTACAAATGTATTCAATAAATTATGTTAGTAGGTATACCTAAACAATTTGTTTTAAGAGAAAAAGAATATTTTTAATTGGTGATCAAAATAGTGTACTGGTCGAAAACAGACATTCCAGAATGGTCAAAAAGTGAACTGGCCGAAAAGGGAAAGGTTCAGTTTGACCGAAACGGTTCCACCCTACAATCATCCCTACCTAACGGTAGTTATATCTAACTAACGCAAATACACACTATATACTTATATTTTATACATTCAGTGGAATATTTTTAAGTTATTAAATATACTTTTTTGAAATTTAGTTTTAGTAGAAAAATTTTTTTCGATTGAATTTCATTGTTTTCGGGCTGGATAAATAAATATTATGACAATACACCTACTGCGCGTTGAAAAATTACTGTTGACCTATAATAAGCTTTATAGGAATTACACCTACACGACTTTCAATAGGTTTATTTTTCCGTCTCAAGGCTATTTTAAGTGACTAATTTAGCTATTTAACAACGAATAATGATAACAATAACAATGTTATACACTATATGCAGTAAACTATAGTGTATGTATATAATTTATTTATTTGATGTATCTTAATAATTACGCATGCATTTTCATTTGTGTATTATGATTTTTTTATCGTCTTGTACAAATTCACAATTTTTGGTTCTTATATTACATATTAATGTATTATAGCGTATATCGTAGTATATCCATTGCCAATATACAAGTTATGTGGTAAAAATGGGGTATTTAATAAGATCCTTTGGAAGATAAACTTATTATCTATCTATATAATTAAACATATTATGACCAATGTAATAATGCATATTATGCAATATATAAAATCCATTATTTCATGCGTGGTCATGCCAATTTGATCATAATTGAATAATATAAATTACTTTTTATTAAATACTTTAAAGTTAAATAGTGTCTATAATAAATATAATATTTTATAAACATTTGATTAATCTAATAATTCAATACAATTTAATGAACCAATCATTGGCCACTAAATCATGTTGAAGGGACCATTACCTCACTATTAATGCATTATAATATTAAATGTTAAATGTTTTTTATGAAATTAGGTATTAGTATTTGAAAAATAAAGCACAATTGGGTACATTCCCATGCCGCGTAGGTTGGTTGTATGTACTATAATTTACTATTATTATTCATAATGGTCTTTTTTATGTTCTTTATTTGCAATTATAATATTATGATCTGCACAAGATGCCGTATTTTATTTTTTATGTGAACACATTTTATTATATGCATGTCAGTATAACTATGTGATATTACTTATAATATAAAAATGTTTTATACTTATTTTTATACCGTTTAAAATTAATCACTACCTAAAATAATACACTATGTACCCAAATAATTGCAATTAAAAATTAAAAGTTGCATCATTAAATTATCATCGTTTAACCTTAATTTTTACTCCATTAACGTTTTTTTTATTATTGGAAAGTGAACGAAATTGTGTAGTTTGGGTACATGACTTGGCTAAAGTAAAGAATACAAAATCATCACGTGTAGATAATTATATTATAAACGTTTAGCATATTTTGTTGAGTTTGTTAAATACAATGCTACACAGTCAGAATCTTTTTACCATTGTTATTTTAAATATAATGATTATAAGTTGTTAATCATAAGATTTAAAAAAACCATATAACTTTTATACTTCTATATTTCTGTTTTATAGTTTCATTGTTTAAACTTGAAACCATTATATTATAGTCTAAAGGTTCTAATTTGAATAAATATTTTGTTTTGGTTTCAAATCTAAGTGCTTTAATTTTGAGACTTTTAAAATGTATGCTAAAAAATAAAAATTACAAATGGCGTATTATGGTTGAACAATAATATAAACATAATTTTATTTCGAATGCAATTATTTTTAACCTGTTCAATATGCCTAAATCGTGAAAAAACAACACGTTACTATTAAAATTTAAATGTGTAGATATTATTTACCTACTTCTAGTTATCTTTATAATATTATAATTTGTGCGGCGACAAGCCACGATGAGGAAGGGACGAGTGGTATTAAAATAATAATAATATAATATGTGATATTATGTTCATAATTCGTGATTACTATATGTTATTATTATATTTAGCCTGAATTGGGACGATCTGAAGCTGTAGACGTCATAGTTTAGCGCATACATTTTGGAACATAACAATGATAAACAAATTGATTATTTAAACGTAGGTACATTTCTGTAATTAACAAAGCATAGGTTTATCACGTCCTTGAGAGACTTTTTTTATACATTTAAAATTTTTTTTTAATATTATTATTAGCTCATTGCAATTTAGTATGACGGTTAACCATTGTGAAATTAAGACACACCTAAATTGTGCAATATATAATTACCATTGAAAAAACGCCGGAAGTATTTTTACGGGACTATTTCATATGTATTAAATAGAAGGTAGTATATACCTACTTCCGTTAAATTTTTAACGTCTACTAAAATTTATAATTTTTTTTTTTCAATTATAAGTTATAATTACACAATATTTTTATCTATTTAGGTTTTTAAAATAAGTGTAAACTTTAAATCCCCAGCTACGCATGGCGTTAAAAGTACCTAATACATGTCAACAATTTTTTTTTTATGTAACTATACATTGTACGAAATTTGTAGGTACGTTCACACATATGGCTTAAATTGAACTATTAATTATTATCATTTCTGTGAAATTCATAAAATTTAAATATAAATTAATTATTATTTGCGGTATGACTTTCAACTGATATTTATGATTATTATATTACAATTTAGCATTGGTGCATTTGTGGTTTATGAAATGGGTGATGGAATTTTATTTAAATAATCTGATGGTATAAAAAATGTTTTCAATTAATCAATTATTAAGCTCAAACGCTGAAAGGGGAAACAATACGATAATTCTTATCACGATGTTGTACCCTACAAAAAAAAAAAAAAAAAAATTCAACTCAAATGCAACAATTTTCGTTTATTAATAACAATTATTATAAAGAAATAGTGTGTGTTAGAGAGTAGGTCATAAGGAAACCTCAAGTTTCTCCGGGACGATGACCGGTATCAATTTCTTCTCCATGATATTGATGAGGAAACCGGTTTACTTGTAAAGTCACAAAAGTAGGGGGGTTTGGCAATCAGCTTCAAATTAATAATAACAAGTCTAATTAAATGAATATACAGCTGAGCTCGACAAATGTAAATTTTATCATTTTTATTTGTTTGTTATCATTTAGTCGTTACCACCAGCATAGACTCAGCAGGTTCCGATCTAGGTCAAGTTCACGATGCCTTCTTCATCGGAATTGAAGATGAAGCCAAAGAACGGTTGGAACGGCTGGCGGCTAGCAAACGTATCACACCAGTTGACATTACTAAATTGGCTCACCAGGTATGTTTTTTTTATTTTAACCCTAATAAATCGTAGTAACTATTAATAATAAACGTATTAATAATTTCTTTTGCAAAGTCAAAAACGAGAATTGATTCAATAATCTTCCGAGTAGGTATTGATTTAAAGGTGTACCATTTACCGTTTACGGTATACCTGCAATATTACATAAAAGATTAATTTCAAAATTTAAGTATTGAAGTCTTTTTTGTTCAATTCGTATGAATTTCTGCATAATTTTTATGAGTCACTTTATTTTTATTACGTAAAATGTTTTACCAGTGTTTACGATGAGTCAAGAATTTTGAGAATATTTTACTATTTAATACAATACAATCTATTTGAATTGACAGAAAAATAAATAGACTTACCTGTGTTTAAATATGAATATAAATTTGTTTAGTTAGATGCGCTTACTGTTTTTCCGTGGAAAAAAACTAGTGCTGCACGTGTCCAATAATAATAAACAGTAACGTTAGATTTTTTTTTAGTTTTTGGTTGCGATGTTGACATTTCAATATCTATTTACCCCATGTACCTATATTATTTTATAACGTTTATTATTCACAAACTTATTTCAACATCTATAATTATACAATTCATATTATGTTTAAACTGATATAAATTATGCATATTTTATACGTTTATAGTACTTATTTATACATATTTTATAACAAACAGTATACTTTCTAGTATAAAAATATACTGTATAATATCTAATTAATTCAATAAACTATTGTAAGTAAAAGTAAAATATTTTACTCATATTAATAACAACTTATTAACACATTGATAAAAAATGTATTTTAAAATTTCTGCTCCATTTTTTCATTTTTATGTTTTTGAAAATGACATTTTTATAAAATACAAAGTAAGTTGTAGCGAGGTTATAAGATAGATTTAGTGTTTTTCCAATATTTAAATTATTTCAACTCAGCAGTTACAACTTATGACATAAATATATAAATACATTGTATGAGATATATAACTTATTTTAGAATTTTGCATCTTTACCGGTCGTTGATTTATTTATTTAGTTTTAGGATGTTAAACGCCTGTTCGTATATGCAATTTTAAATACACGAATGAAAGTTATGTATACTATACTGTAGATAATTGGTATATATAATTGGTAATATTTGGTAGATAACTGTTATTTATTTTAATATTATTTTCATAACTGCAAAAAAAACAAAATAATATTATCAAAAATATTAGAATATCTATTTTAGATTCTGAGCGGCGAAAATGTTATTAGACACATGATGATGTGTGTTTTTTTATTTTTTTTTTTTTTTTATTTTATATTTTTTTTTTTTTTTATTTTTTTTTTTTTATTATTTTTTGTCAATAGCTTACCTTTTCTGATAGGAAAGTGAATCTAGTTGGTACTTTGGGGGTCAAAGTCAAACCCAACTCGATGTCGATATGACGTCTTAAGGGCCTCCGCAGCCGCGGTAGTGTCAATTTCGTAGTTATCAATCTGCTATAATGCCGTTGGCGTTTGGCACTTAAACTCTGAATAGCTGTAGTAGTTGAAAATGAACTGTAATATTTATTCGGATGTCGTCCTACGCTGTTGTCAAGCAAATCAAACATCGGCTGCCAGACGACCGCAGGTATAGCCGTATAGGTTACACTGCAACGTATATTGTTATTATTACTAACCGTCGCCCCAGCTCGAGGACATCACGTTTTAGGACAGAAAAAATGCTTCGATTTTCTTCAATAGTACCTTTTCTGATAGGAAAGTGAATCTAGTTGGTACTTTGGGGGGTCAAAAGTCAAAATTTCCCAGTAGTTTTCATGAGCGCCTGGAAAAACAAATGAAAAATTATGGGAAAAACGGGAATTTTTACGGAAAACCAATTTTCGACAAAATTGATTTTGGTTTTTGGTATAACTCTAAAAAAATGACCGTAGAGACATGAAATTTTGACCGAATGTTTATATAAGCATTTTCTACACACCATATCATTTTCAAAATATTCTGACTTATTTTGAGCTGTTAACGGACATTTTCAGTTTCCAATTTTTTTAGTTTTTTTTTCTATAAATGTCAATAAAATTTTATTTGTTGGGTAAAAAATCTTGAAAATTTAATAGTAGGCTTCTAATATATAGTTTCAAAGGCAGATGAAAAATATTAAAAATCCGTAGTCACAATTTTTTTTTATAAGTAATCAAAGTTCAAATTTTGACAAAATACGTAAAAATGACGAAAATGTGCAATTTATTTTGAGTTAGAAATTCATAAAAATTTTTCTTTTTAAATCTAAGATTTGAAAATGTAATACAAGATTCCTCATAAGTTTCCTAATTTTATCAATAAAAAAAAGTTTATAAGCAAGTCATAATAAATTTTTATGAGCATTTTAAGTTCAAATTTGTACAAGATTAGATATTCACTCGATTTCTCATGTAGCGATTTTCTTATTTTGTTGCAATTCAAAAACAAATAACTGTAGATGCATGAAAATTTCACTGAATGTTTATATAAGCTATTTCTATACACCATCTAATTTTTAATATATTTTGACTGTTTTTCAGCTTTTTATGGACGATTTCAATTTTCAAATTTTTTAGTTTTTTTTTCTATTAATATCAATTACATTTTATTTGTTGGGCCAAAAATAATGAAAATTTAATACAAGGCTCCTGATATATTATTACAATAGCAATTGAAAAATATTAAAAATACATAGGCACACATTTTTTTTATAATCATTTAAAGTTCGAATTTTGACAACATTTATCAAAATCTCGAAAATTATCAATCATTGTAATTAACCAATTATAAAATGTTCAGTTTTCTTAACTAAGGATTGAAAATTTAAAATAAAGATTCTAATAAATAGTACATACTATATTCAAAAAATCTAAAAAATATTTAAACACAGTTATTTTTTATAGACATTTTAAGTTCAAATTTGGACGGAATTACATATTAAAATCAACTTTAACGAGTAAAAGTATATATTATAATATTTTTATAGCATCACTGATAATTTTAGGTTAATAATTAAATAATATGAATAATATTAATTCAACTTAGCAGCTACCGTATAATAACAATATCAATATAATTTAAAATATCCTAGACTGACATACCGTCTCCGCTCAGAATCGTTTTTCGTATACAATGATATTATATCATTGAATTCAAATTAATACCATCCATTATAGTACATTGATCTACTTGTAGCCTACTGTACAGCGGAGCGACATCCACTTGACCCCTTTTTAATTTTGTTACGGAAAAAAATGATTATTAGACACAGTCTCACAATGTAGATTTTAAAATAAGACAATGTTGTAGTATGCAAATTGTATTGTACGTAAAATAGTAATGAAAATAATATAATTTGCATCTAAATATTTATAAAACTTAAATAATAACTAGGGCATAAACTAATTGTCTTATCATATATATATATATAATTTTTGGGAGTATTTCAGAATATTCCAATGATAAAAAGTCATGTCGTATAGTATACGACTAACGAAATATGAATTTATATTGCATATTCAAGATTTTTTTATGTCATTTTAATCCTTTATATAAATAAATGCCTAAAATTAAAATATTATTGTGAGTTGTAAAAATTGGAAAACACGCTGTACTTACTATCTTAGTATTTTTTAATTCGATTGACAACGACCTGATTTTGATTTTTATTACAGTATTTTGTTTTAAGTACCTAGTATTTTATAATGTTATGCATTATTTATTGTAAACAATTTCGTTTTTCATCATATTTTACATTTTACACACATTTTTCGTGCTCATTAAGTATGCACTAAATTTGGCTATATATAAAGTATTAATGAACAATTATACGCTTTTAATGCTACAGCATCAGTACCATGATCCGTGGACTAATAACTAACATATTTGAAAATCAGGTTGGATCTAAATGTTTCAAAATACATATATATTACAATTAAACTCGTATTATTTTATTTAATCTATTTCATAAATTAAATTAAATATGTAAAATAAATAGAAAAGTTTACGAACACAGTAACCAGGATGGTTATACACTTGTAAATTCTTACTTTATAATCTGTATATTATACTGTTCACACGATGTACCTATTTAAAATACCAATTTAATAATAGTCGAGTTAGTTCTATTTTAGTAAATATATAATATTAAAATTATTGTTCTTACAACAACGTTTCAATTAACAGTCGTGTACACAAACACAAAATACCCCAATGTTCATAATATATAACTTTTAAAAAAAATTAATGTTGGTTACACCAGTACATTTTTATTTTCATGAAATTTCGGGAGAAGGGTAGAAGACGATACTCATAAAACTGACATTTATGTGTAATTCCCAATAAGACCAACTAATAATTTATGGCTTTTTTTATAATATGTATAAATGTTTAAAACTAACATGAATTATTTACTTAATCAATTTTTTTTTAATTAATAGCTTTATTTTCTTTACTTATCTACCGTCAACAGGAGAAAAGGACGTTGATTTTTTTTCATTTTTATAACATTTTAAATATAATATAGTAGGTATTTACAATTTATAATCAACAATAACACATAAAACATATTTTAAATATAAATTTAAAAAATAAGTTGTACATAAAACATATTTTTTTGTTCAAAACTTCAAACCCGTCAACTATATACTGCAACTATTTTAAAATATTTTAACGGCTTAAAATATATATGAAACAGTACCTTCTTACCTAATGGTATGAAGAAAATAAAAACTGCAATATTGTACAAAATCAAACGTATAATAGTATTATGCAGTCTTAATCTCTGAACACATTTTAAGCACTTAGTTTATACGTATATACGTACGTTGTAAATATATAAAACTAAATGTCCAGAATTAGTGAATCTGCACTATTTCAACTTGTATTATTTGGTAATTTAGGTGGTGTATTTTAATGTGAAATAATTTCCGACAGTGAAATATGAGCGCTGGTCAAAAACTTCAATTTGAAATCGGACACCACACCACGCGGTCCGCATGAAAATAAATTTGGGCCATTTTCTGCCATCGAGATTTATGAGCCAGTTAATTATACACGTTTCAGTTTCGGACCTGTAAAAAGGTTCAACTGTATGGCGCCGAAATGTTTCCTTTGACTATACCCATTTGAAAACCTTATGTCTGGTATCTGGTATTCTACGACTTGTCCTTAAAACGTTTTTAATATGCGTTTAATCACCTCGCATAGTTTTAATACATGTTACTCATTGTAGTTAATAATTCAGATTACTCGTAGACACTATATAATATAGTATTTATAAGTATTTAAGTGAGAATTTTTTTTCTTAATTTTCAATAATATTCATTACTCATCATTAGATTCTAACTATGCAACTGCAAAATAAATCGTACAATTTTATATTATTTTTTATTTATAAAAAAATGTTCCAATTGAATAACATTTCAACTATGAAGATACTATTATTTATAAACTTACAAATGTATTAAACGCAACAAAGGTATAGGTCACGACTTATTAATTTATAACGCTTTACGCTTGTATATATGTGGGTTTATTTTCAGAATTGTTGTAAGCACATTGCAAGGTTTTTATTACCAGATAATCAACTGTTTCTATTTTATTGGAAAACAATTTGTGTAATTTGTTTTTATTTTTATTTAGTTGATGCGTCAATTGCACCCGACAGCTGAACTCAACGATTTTTTAGACAACAAGGTACATAGTGGCCGTGTCGGTTCTTCATGCCCACCGGACAACGGAAATAAATTAACCGAACAAGCCGACCCCAAATTATCTAGGAGACCTAGTTCACCATTTAATAATGGTCTTACCGAGGTTCTTATCTGCAAAGATGTCACCGATAGTAATAATAGACTGAAGGCTGTCGACGAGACCACCGAAACTCAAAACAGGTGAGCTGTAGTAATAGCTAAGTAATAACGATTTTTAATCTTATCGATTGAAATATTTTTAAAAACTGTATTATGATAAAACAGTATTTACAGTATATAGGCTCGTCTGTGTAGGTATTGTATTTGTAAATTGTAGGCTACATTATACTTATCAAAGCCGATAGTAAAATTGTGAATATCATACACGGCACTAATTTTAACGAGAAAAAATAATTTTCATTCGTAAATACGGATATTATATATTTATTTAATTAATAAATTTTACTGTATAATTTATTTTTATAGCTTGATTTTTACACACGTTTTTAACATGCATTGATATTTAATTTTCAATTTATGGGGTACTGTGTTGATGATTTAGCATTTATCAGTCAAGTATTTTTTTTTTATACTTTTACAGACGTACTCTAATTTAGTATAGAGGATTTCAACAATAAATAATTTGCAATTGAATTTAACATAATATTCAATAGATTAAATAATTTTATTTTGAATACATCTAAACAATTGTATAAGGATTAAAAAAGCTTATAAAGTTAGGTCCCTGCAATGATGTATTCTATAGCTATATAATTTTGCACCGTACATAGAGCAGAGTACGTAGCCTTTCCTTTAAATCCATAATATTATTTCCAACTCTAAAATATAATAAATAAAACAAAATTATGAAGAAAAAAAAACATTTATACAATTTAGATATTAGATATCGTTATCCATGACACACTATATTCCATTAAGAATACTACCTATAGAAAGCTATATATTATTATGCTGGTTAGTATTTTTTAATAATTGTGGGTTAAAGTGTGTTTGTAGTGTTGAGCATAATAAATAATTGCTTTCTAAATTCAATATAGTAAGTTTAGACGTATAGTAATCGGAAATTCATACCAAGATAACAAATGTATTTTATAATATATATATGTGAAAATCGTTTTGAGATCATATACCTACCTAACCTAACCTAACCTAACTATAATATAATACACTATACCGTATTACTGTACCTATACAATAATAGATCTATATTTAAAAAAATATTAAATTCCAAGTTTGAGCTGATGATGTAGGACGCTTAAGTATATACATACATGAAATGAGAATAAGTTTTATTATAGAATTATTACGAATCGGTTATTTTACTAAAACTGTTTGTGTTCATATAACAACTATAATAATATCTACATTTTAAGTGTTTGTCTGGCTTTGATAAAAAAAAAACACTAGATTCCAGTGAAGGTAAAATGTATATTGTATTTCATTTTTATCTTTACTTTACACAGTTTTTCGTTCTCACAATTGATTTTATTGTGTAAATCATCTGAAACAGCTATCGATACTAATTTTGTCGTCAGTACTTTTAAAATAATAAATTACAAACGTAGTATATATTAATTTCAAATATATCAATATATTTAATCTATAACGTTTAAAAAAATGTAAAACGTGACAATCTCGTAAAGAAAAAAAACCACTTATAATTTTTTTTATCTCAATTTTAACACGGTATATATATAAAACTATACCTACTCGGCAATATTTTTATTTCATCCTACTATAGGGTTGTTGCAATTTTATTTATTACCAAGTAGCTTACTGTAGAGTATATACAATTAATTGAAATTATGTCAAAAAAAACGTATTTATAGCTATAAGTGTAAGAATAATTCTTCGTTTTCGAGCAGAACCTTTTTGTTCTTTGTTTTTGAAAAAAATATGTATAATATTTTACTATTTTAATCCTATAGGTATTTCCGTATAATTTAATTTAATGTTTACGAACGATGATTCAAAATATTGTAGTGTTTAAACGATTGACGAATAATAATCATAATATTGTTTTAAACCATTTTACAATTAATGGGGTTTATTTGCCAGCAGGTGTATACCATATAGTTAACTATAGTTAATATTTGATAGTTTCTTCATTATTGTGCACACAATATTATTATCACACACGCGTAGAATATTATACCTAGAGTTCTCGTATACTGTATAGAGAACTACATAGCATGATTCCGCCCACTATATAGTTTAAAAAACGACTATTTTACCGGCAACGTAGACAATGATTATAATGAAGAGTTATGCGAGACCATGAGCGTTTTAAGGTTTTCCCCTTCCAAAACGACGGGATTTCGAAGGGGGCTGTTTGTATTTTTTTACGGTCCACCTGTCTTTAATTTACCACGGTAACGTGCACAATACAAAGGGAGTTTTTTTAACCGCGCGGCTACGTTTTGATTTTAGTATATACCTACGTCCTACGCGTCAACACCGTATAATATTATATTATAATATTTTGTATAGTTAATTAAAATAAAATCGTAGGTACGCGTTGTAAGTTATCTAACAAATCAATAAGTTCTATTCGAATAACCTAATGGATCCTTGTTCGTCCAAAATTTACGTTTTGTGTTATTATAGATGTTGAACATTATTATTATTATTATTTTTGTATGCAATTATTACGTTTTTCGGTCGGTTTCAAATTTCAATATGGCATTTAGTCTTATGCAATGCGTTATATTAAAACTACAATTACACATATTATATTATTCGCATTATTATCAATTAGAAACCTTTACTTTATTTATACTGTGCAGTACCTACGGTTTATTTGTGCCATTTTGTGGCAGAGGTTGCATTTAATCGATTTTTTTTTCAGTTGTTTTCTGTGAATATCAACCGTCTCCGTATTATATATTTCGGTTTTCATATTTTGACAGATTTCTAAACTGCAAAAACTGGACATTGGTCTGTTCTAATCCAAGTATATATTTCGAGCACTGCAGTCAAACGACACGGTTGATATATTATTGTATATTATGAACACCGTGACACTTTTTTTTTTGGCGGAAATTTTTACTTGGTCATACTAAACGGAGAGGAAAATTATTAATAAATCTACCTTTTCCCTTATCCCTTCCATTGTCCTGCACACATACACATACACACGTGACATAACCAGTTATTGATTATAAAACCAGAACCATATCATATACATAATATATTATTATACGTATGGGTATATGTTTGTATACAGTATACACGGATAACTCTAATATAAACGACTACATATTTTCATACTCGCTTATAAATTATAATAATATGCTATGTCTCTCCAAGTCGTTGGATAAAACAAATTTATTGCATATACATATTAATGATCGTAGTGTCTAAAAATAAATAGGAAGATGAAAAATGTTCCGATGTTTTTACCGAAGCTATACGTTTTACACCAATTTGGTATATTATTACATATATATATATATTAAATAAATAATATACCTATTATAATACCCAATACATATTTAAAAATGTTTAAAGGTGCTCAACGAAATTAAATATTTTGATGATAAAAATTATTTTGTTAGTAATTCGTGAGGAATAAAAATGATAATTGAGTAGAAGGAATTTAAATTTCCTATCACGACGTAAAGAATATAATATTATACTGAATTACAATTCGTTAGGTAGTTTTTCCTCGAACCGATTTCAGTTGTCGATCTTTGGCTAGGTATGTAAAAATCAATATTTTATTGTATTGCATAATAAACATTTATTAGAATTTATTTTGTACCTATTTATTTTTATTTGCATTATATTTATATATAATATAAAATATGTTTCCTCGGTAAAATTATATATCAACAGTTTTTTTGCCAAGAAATTTAAAAATATTATTGATCAAAAATAATCTTTTCTTTTGAAAAATGCTCTTATTCTTAAAATTTTAAAAAAACAACATGAAAATCATTTTTTGAGTTCCTTCCTGTAATAAAACCTATGTATGTATATCGTTATAAATCCATAAGATATAGTGCAATATATTATGTTGTATCAGGAAATCTGTTCAATCAATAAATCATTATTCATTAATTAGTTGGTATTTAAATATAAATAATATAATCTTACCTAGGAATAATATGCTATTCCTTGTGAAACGTATGTAATTAGTTATAAAGCCTTCAAAAAGATATCGACTTGCTCGCAGTATAATAAAGAAAAACAATAGTCGTGGTATCCTGTAATAACGATACTTTTCCAATTTTCTTTATAGAGTTTAAAACAAGCTATTAATTAAACGGTAACACACTAACACAGTAAAATAAATATTTGGCCCCAGGGACGGATCCAGTGGGAGGACAGAGACATGGGGTGGGGCACAGGCGCACACATACACTTCCCCTTTATTTTCGGAGATTCAACCATTGAATACTATATCCATGATGTTTTTATTATACTAATTAATAAATAAATAATATATCATGTATCAAAAAAACAAAGAGAAATTGAATAATTTTGTTGCGGACAGCAATACCATTGAATTACTAAATTACTATAATGTATAGATCCAATAGTGATACTATGAAAAATTTAGGTACGAACAAAATATTTGTGTAATGAACGTTTTAAACAATATCTTAATTCTGGATCTTCACCTGTCTTGAAAGTTTTCACCATGTAGTTATCATTATTTTCTATACACAATGATATTTTCATAATATTTAGACTAATTTTAGGCCATTTTCCTACCACGGTTCTACTACGAACCTATTCACATCCTATAGGTACGTTATAACTTATAATAAGTAATAACGTATATTGTTCTGTGGTAATAAGTATATATATCGTAGGTATATTTGATGTTGTCAAAATGTAATCCAATCTACCGTATAGGTATACCTATTATTATACTAATATACAAATCAACTAATATAGTATAAAAGAATTAAGATGCTGAAAAAAATCGCGTTTCGAATATATTCAGTTACCACCGAAATAAACAAAAATGTAGGAATCATATAGGTATAATAATAATAATAATAATAATCTCTAACCGTAGTTTTATAATAATGTGACACGTAAACGTAGTGAATGTACCTGTATTGCTGATGTTTCGTGTTCTATAATTGTTACCAACTATACGCGTATAATACAACCCAAGTCTGAAAAGGGAAGGTATAAATCGTCATACGAAAGGAAAGGTATACATTATCGTCATATATATATTAATAACAACGTAAGGGTGGAAAACCGAAGCGTCTCTCCGACGCAGGCGATTTGTAACCACTGCCATTACTGAAGCGTTGTGGTAGGGTCGCGCAGCTACTACACCCATGTGCACACAACAACAACAAACAGCTACAACAGCAATAATAAAATATAGTATTTTATTCGGGCGCGCAGTACCCGAAACAGGTACAGTCGTATAGGTACACTTTTTACAACACAATATATTCGTGCATGTGACTTGTCACTACCAAGGGGTCAGGAATTCCACGGCAGGCAGGTACCTACGTCGTGTGTGCCGCCGTCGTCGCAGCCGCAGCAGGTACAGCCGGCAGTACAGGTACCTCGACCCCACCCCCTAAGACAAGTAAGACCCATTGTGTGCTGAGGGTTGGGTATACGGTACAACAAAACGCGCGCGCACACACACACACACACAAATATACAAACAAACGCACCCGGACGGACTACGACGACGCTATCCCCCGGCGTCGCAGCTCTGTGGAAGAAAACGCGCCGCACAGGTATAATAATAATAATAATAAGAAGAAGAATAATAGTAATATTATAATGGACGCACCGATCCCCTCCGTCACACCACCGCTATCGGTCCGGTTCTCTTCCCCGGACGTGTGGTGCGCGTTCCCCGACGCACATATATGTATTATTATTATTATTATTATTACCTACGAACAATTGACGCGCGCGCCAGTTCGGTGTTCGCGTCGTTTGCGTACGGTCTGCGCTATGCACGTTGCTGCAGTTGGCTCGCCCGTCTCCAGTCGTAAAAGTGAGTGCTGCAGTTCACGAGTTTCGCTCGTCATCACAGTCGCCGGTGTACGCCACCCACCTGTCAGATTTCCTCTGCAGTACAATTTATTATAATAATATATACAAAATAATTCGACTCCACGATGAAACTATTACCGTACTACTGGCACACGTGGTGAGTGATCTATTTATTAGACGATATTAATCTAATATAATAATATTATCTCGTACATTATTGTTATTGTATACACAACGCCAGCTAGGTCATAGCCTCGCGACAAGATATTTAAATATTATTATTTTACCTGCAACCTAGTATATCTTCGCGAGCGCCGGTCGTTATATCTTCCATTGGGTTTGGTGCGGGAGGAATATTGACTCGCGTCCAATCATCATAATTATAATTTGACGGACGTGCGGTGTTGTACTTAATAATAATATATTATTGTGAAATTATTATTGAAAACGTTTCTGACTGTATCGTCATGCTGTCGGTATTTTAATATCGGTACATATATAGAATATAATAGGTATACTAACTGAAACCAGTACCTACACTTTCTGTGTTTGCTAAATATCGTGCACAATACTGATGGAACGTTATGAACCGTATAACTCTAATAACATGTTCATTACTAATCGATACATAAATACGAAGCAAAACCATGACCGTTTTAATGAACCTATAATTTTATTATCATCGTCGTTATTGTGGTAGGCAGTTAAATTATTTTATAATAATTCTGCACTAGGTATTATTATTATTAAACTAGGTATATACTTCTAGATAGGTGTATAGGTACGTGTAAAGGTATTCCATTTGAGCTCAAACACGAATTAACGTTTAAAAAAAATAGCCCTTTATATTATATAGTATATAGACAATTATTGGAAATACGGTATTTTATTGTTGTGTATATTAGTATAACCTATACGTTTTTGACGATTATTTTCTTATGCCACAGCATCGCATGAGAATACAAATACGTTAACGCAGTCTAACGTATTTGCCGTCTTATTATTACCCTCCTCAATGGGTATATAGCCGTATAGGTATATCTAATCTAATCACATGCGCAAACAGACAAAAGAACATTTTTGCATGTAGAAACTGTAATTTGCTTCGCTTCTTCAACAACAAAAATCGGTCATATATTGTCTTGCAAATTACAAAGAAGGGGTCAAAGTACCGGAAAATTTATATATTTAAAGCAACACATTATAACGTTATAATGTGCCAACATAAATTTTGAATTTTTTTAAAAATCCAACAATAAATCCGTTTGTAATTTGCGAAAAACAAATAACTTTTGACAGGCAGGAATTTGATTTACAAAGATATACGAGTTTAAAGGTATCAAACGTTTGTTGATAAACACTATATAAAAATATTGTATAGGTACCTATACTAAAACAAATTATGTAAATTAAATAGCATTAAACGTCCACCCTAAATATGTGTCAAGTATACTGATAATTTGTCATTTGATTCTTTTTCTTATGTATGTAGGTATATAAGTATATTGCGTAATAACTATTTTACCTATAAGGTTATCGAGTTTAATAACTATTACGAAAATAATCTAATTTGTCACTAGTCATACCTCTGTATTGTTGTAGAGTTATTGTTAATACTTTTTATCCCGGTTTTTTTTTTATTTACATAAAATTTAAAAGCCAATAAGTGAAGTCCTTTAAGTCTGATCACGATTGTACTAAATAATACTCGAGGCTGTGGGGCTTCCTAATTATGACTTTTAGTTTCTATATGTTTAAGAAGATTGTCGGGTTTGAAGTAGTCGTAACCCATCATAACTGTCTGGTCACGTAATAACTGGTTGTACTAAATAATATTATGTTATAATATTATATACTTATTCGCGAAAAATTAGTTAGTACAAATATAATTTAATAATTTATTATTATCCATTTGTCCGGGTTACATTTAAATTCAAAATTAATTTCTTTGTCGGATGACAAGACGTGTAATTAATATTAAGTTGAAACACACCGACGAGCATACCTATATTTTATTGTGTAATTATTTTTATAGTTAGATATTTAGTACACATCGAATATTTTGTATATGAACTTAAACATGTTAAATTGTTGAAACATTGTATGTATTTTTCTGCAAATTGTGTTCGCCATAATCATCTCTACAAATATTGCTGTACAGCGTCTTAAACGACAACTTCAGATTTAATCATGTACCGTGCGTAAACAGTCGATACACTTTGATTTGTATTAATTTATTATTCTGGTCGAATTTGTATTCCCTCAGGCTCCATAGTAATAATAATATATATATTATTGTGTATCTGTGCAGTGAACAAAATGATCAAAAATCGTGTAAGAATTTAGAATTCAATGGATGTTCTACCAACCTACTAGCTTAATTATCCGTTTAGCCTTTATTAAGCTATTTTTAATTACTTTAAAGTATCGATTTTTTTCCAATACAGTTTATGCCAATTTTATTAGTGCTAAATTGCAGCTATGACTATAGGATGTATAGTTAATTGTTACCTATTATATTATTATTATTTTTTTTTTTTTTTTATAACGAGCAATGAATAAACTCACAGAAATATTTTTCATTAGAATAACTATTACAGCATTCTGAAACATGAGATTTCCTGGCTTTTGATACTCACTCGAAGCTATCATATTATTTAGGTGCAATAGTAATATTGTGTATTTATTCGAATCTACTGCGTCGCTTTACGTCCAAAATATTATGTCCAATGCGCTTAAATATATTTAATATTATAATTTATAATAATAATGATTTCAATTATAATTACACATTATGCTATTACAGTGTTCTATACCCTTTATGTAACATACTTATTGATGACAATATGACATATTACCTATTATTATATCGAACGGTATTGTACATGATCGTGATGTGGTTTATACTATCCTCATATAGGCTTATAGCCACAATGATTGATTGATACGTTTCGTTCGATTTCATGTATGGTTTCTGCAAGAGGGATTTAAGCGGCGTATTAGAGCCGTTTTGCTCCGTTGCCAAACCACCTATATACTACCGTTGTTGTTGTTGTTCTTATTATTATTATATATTGCTGTTGCATATAAGCATATGTATAAGCGTAACTAAAACGATAAAATCTCGAATTTTCGTACTTAAATATAATATTTAACTTAGTCGATCTGTTGTATAGTTGTACCGGTCATGTTGTGCCTGTTGTGGCTATATGCCTATATTTACCTATATATAATATACTGTTGTTGTTGTTGTTGTTTATTATTATTTTTTTTCAAATTTACCGACACGCCCAATTATTTTTTTACCGAGTTCAAGGAAAAAGGTATTATTTTTTTTTTGTTCACGATTACCTTGTCTAAAACAATAATTGGTTTGTCATGCGCCCAGAACAACGGGTGTGTAGGCAACCGAAATTGCAAGCAACTCTTACTGTAGAAATATGTAGGCACTACATGTCCTGTCTGTCAATAACGCGTGTATTATTATTGCAGTAACACATCAAAATATAATTATGTCCATATATTTTGTAAATTATACATTGTAGTTAATGTCTTAAACAGCAACTTTTGCGGCATACCGTTTTAATCCCAAGACTATTTATTTTATTTCTGTTTTTCTCACAATTCTCGTATTGTATAAATGCGTAGTCTTATAATATTATAATACACCTTTTCCGTTAGTAACTATGTATATACCGCAGAACAATAATTAAGTTTTAATAATGTTTCATTTCTCTAATTATAAATTAAATGCGACTTCGTGTAACACTATTTCGCTTAATAATATATTATAAGAACGTATGAAAATATTCCGTCGCAATGAACACATTTTTTGAAAAAATTGTTGTTTATGAAGGCTATATATTACGCACACTCGTCTCATACATCATGATCACCTACACTGATATCATCTAACGTCAAACGAAGAATTGTAATAACAAGCTAATATGTATAGTTGTCAAATAAAAAGTCGTTAAAACAGTTATTTTTTGATGTAGAGCAAAATAAATTTTTAAGAAAAATGGCAAACGACAGCAAAACCGAAAATTTTTCAAGCTATAATAATATTATATTGATGTATCCATACTGATCAGAAAAAGTAATGTTTTTTAAGTCTGCGACCGCAAACGTTCAAGGCCCCTACCGGTAAGCACTAGCTTTGGCTGTTGTCAGCTGCAGACTGCGCATTATCTACGACCTCGTCATCGTAATTAGGGTTTTATTATTTTCTCGACAATTTATTTCGTTTTTATTGGAACCGTTCGAATTTCAACAACATTTTCCATTAGGTTTTTATAATATTTAGTTTGCATATTGACGTTTGACTGCAGTTATCGTATTTACCGTGTTGACATACATACTTCATTCGTCCTCATACGCGCTGTGGCGTATCTGAGAACGATTTTCGCGGGGCACAATTAAATCAAGAGAAAATAATAAAATAATAATTCTAAAAAAGTATTTATTTTTAATTATAACTTACTATACAACTACTAATCAAACGCTTTTCAATTTTAAAATTATATATTTATATATCATACAGCGTATGCATGTACTTTAAATAATTATAAGTTGTCAGTAGCTATATCTGATTATTAAAATTATATAAAATATACTATGCATATAATATAATAACGTAACAAAAATTTATATAAAAACTCGTCTCGTAGTGGGAAAATGCTCCTGTCGCTTCATCACTACACACGCCAATGGAACGTACCTACTACCGAGTAAAACAAATTCTAAAATAAAGATCTTATAGAAACGTACTACAATGCATAAGGCATAATATGTGTTGACAATATAATGTCATGCAAAGCATCGTCTTATGGTAAGGGGGTGCAATGCAGCGGGGAAATTGCCACTGAACGTGTCCGTTGGCGATATATTATGATATTATGTAATGTTATAATATAAAGAAAGACATTATAGTTAACTTGCTAGGTAGTAATTTTCCTATTTAACTTAATAAGTAATAACTTATTTGGTTAAAGGCTCTATTGTAACCAATTAGCTTTTCCCAGTTAATTAGAAAAATTTTACTTTTTTTTTTAAATATATTATTGTTTATTTATACAAGTGACAACCGCTTATAACTAACTATATAGTTTAAAGTTTAAACTAATTAATCGATGTATTTTTTGTTTAATCACATGTATATCCGATGGCTTTGAATATAAATGAACAAATTAAATATTCTTCATTTGTATGGTGATTTCTACCACGGCTCTTTGGTTTTATAATAATTTAGTTGACACAAACGTATAATTTCTTAAACCACCACAGCTATAATAAAGATAAGAAGGAATAGTACTTACATAGAATTTTAAATAGTTTTAACAAAATATATTTCAGAAATCATTAGTAATCATTAAACAAAAAGAAATTGAAAGTTGAACGACCACTATATATTGAGTGTGACCCCCTGCATGGGTTGATTAATAACACAGTATATTGGTTGACTTATTTTTAACAGAGTAAAGTTGTCAATAATACTCTGGTTATTAACCATATATACTTTTAGAATTAAATTTATTGTATATTTTTTATAACTCTTTAACTTAGAACTACTTTTTCTCATTACAATATAGATTGCAGCCCACTATTGTATAGTAAATATAATGTTATGCTAAATCGTGCGTGTTTGATTCGCAGGTCTCGTCGTAGAAGTGGCGGGGGATTGGTTCGCGTGGGTAGCGAAGTCGGTACGCTGGAAAAAAAGCGAGCCGTCGAAGACGTGACAGGCGAAACGGTGGACATGATGGTCATGATGAGCGCGCTGGACAACGGGCCGCACCGTGAGAGGGCCGTCGACGTTCCGGATTCGTTTATCGCCCGTAACAAGACGCCGCCGAGGTACCCACCGCCGTCCAGGGCAAACCGCACACCCGGAACACAACAGGTATACCTACAAATTTATTTTTACCCCTTACAAGCCATTAATGATTTTTGCCGCTTCCACCACTATAGCCACTAGATCTCTCCAACTTTCCCTATCATCAGCATCTTTAATTCTCGTCGTTCCTTATAGTCTTTCTAGATCTTTGTTTGCTCTATATCCAACTGGCAACGTTGGTGGAGCTTACCTCTTGGCCTTTACCCGCTGTGTGTGTTGATCAAAACCTCATGTTATCCTTTGCCTGTCATACATGACCTGCCTACTCTAGTCTTTTAGCTTCCAGACACTTTTGTTTATTTGTTCTATTGAAAATATTTACGATCTCTTAATTTGTCCTCCTTTGTAGGACCAAATATCTTTCTTAACATTTTCTTTTCGAATATCAGGAGTTTTTGTTTATCGCCTTTCATTGTTGCCCAGGTCTCGCGGGCATACATATAACAATAGGACGTAGATAAGCTATAAAAAGCTTAATTTTGATTACTCTTGATATAGTATAGCCTTGATGTAAACATATATACTATTCGTTGTATTATATTCTCTATTTACTGACTCAAGTCTCAGTCTTATTTAATTTCCCATATTCTTTCTTTGGTTTAAATTAGCCACCAAATATTAGAAATCTTAAACTTGTTACAAAAAGTCCAGCTCTGAGGTTTTGCATATAATTGCCGGCTTCCTCGTAATAATTATGTACTTTGTTTTATTTTCATTAATTTTAAGTCGCATTTTTCCACTTTTTTCTAACAGTTTAAGCTTTCTTATTATAAAATCAGTTTTGGATTCACCAATAATGACAATGTCATCCGCGTAAGCTAGTAAAATATTGTTTCCGATCACATTTATTTCCTTATTGTTTTGCGTTTCTCTTATTACCTACTCAAAGCAAAGTTGAAAAGTGTGGGGGACAGTGAATTCCTTTGCCTTAGTCCAGGTGGCTACTATAGACATATTAATTAGACGCCTACGATCTACTAGTCCTAGCTATCTCTCACTCTAACTGCATTGTATTAATGTATTTTTGTAATTCACGATAAATTCTGGGCTCGGGACTTGACGCCTTAATAGTCTTTGAGATACGCTTTTAAAGAGGTATTTACGATTTATTTAGACTGCAGACTGCAAATTTGCAATTAAAATAATTTATTTCATTCGATCGAATTATGCGTGGTGCCATCGATAATGTACATAATATAGGAACGATGTGAAATGTGCAATAATACGTGGATTGAAAAAAAAAGATGAACGTCATTTAAAATTTTTTTCGACTTCAGTAAACAGAAATAAGGTGGGCAAGTGGGTACCGCCCTGTCGGAAAGTTGTAGCTGTCTAGTGGACCGTTGTAATGGATGTGTTGAATTTGAATACAATGGTATAATTATATCGTTGTAAACGAAAAACGATTATGAGCGAAAACGGTCTGTCAGCCGAAATATTACTAAGTAGGTATATTTTACGATATTATTGCTATTTAAGTATTTATTTTACTATTTTTAAGTAATATAGTAGGTTTAATTACTTTTTGCTAAAAACATTTGAGTGTGTCATTGTATGCAGTTTAAAATATAATAATATATTTAGAATGTTTCAAAATATACCCTTGAATATTTTTAAATTACAAAATAATAACTAAAATTGTTATTCTTCGTTTAATCATCTAATGTCGTCCAAATGTGAACTTAAAATATCTATAAAAAAGGTGTAGTTTTGTTATATTTTTAGATTATTTAGTTACTGCAGTATGAATTACTTACGAGAACCCTTGTTTTTAATTTTCAATCCTTAGCTATAAAAATTAAACACTTTATAATTTGAAGCTTTTAAAAAATACTTTGAATTTTCCATTTTTACCGCTCAAAAGAACCTATACCTACTAGATTCTCGATTTACCACCCTAAAGTTGAAAATCGAAGCATATTTTCGATTAACTTTCGTGTACACAGACGCAAAAAAAACACATTACTGTAAAATCAATACATTCATTGTTCCACTCACAATCTAAAATTATTACTTTTATGATTTTCAGTCATGATTTGCTTTCTTAATTTTGTACATACTCGTATTTTTTATGTAAACACATAAAGACGATTAATGTCATCTTACCGATATTGAATTTACGTCGGCTTTTAGACATTCGTCGAGTATGTCTCTGGCTTTTTGTATTTACATATTTACATCAAAAACATGTCGAGACTTAAGAAGTAGAAAATAAACTGAAGCAAAACAGGGAAAACGATAGAAAGATAAATTAATTTTAAATTTTAATACAGCTAAATGGTACATGCAATAAAAACTTTACAATTCAATTTACAACGTTAATTTTTAGCAAAAGACATTGAAACATATCTTAAACATCTTATAATTTGAAATCCGAAACTAATTGGTGTTTAATCAGATTTTTCCTACATACCTTCCGAACAAAATGTATGCAAATGCTTAATATGTACTGGGCACTGTTTATTACATTGATAATACATGTCCTACTCACGACTTAACCTAACCATAGTATTATTTCTTCCAATATAGTTATTATAATTCGAAATTATTTTTACTATCAATTTGCTGCAGTCGTAGTAGATTGATATTTAATGGTTGGCCAAGGAGTCAGGACGAAACATCAATTTTTACGCCGTCGTCGCAGCTGGCTGTTGACGCGCGTGGTTTCGGTCTAAGATAAAATTCTTCAACCCGGAGTCGGTGATTGGCTAGGTTTAGGTCTTGGATCAAATAATTTCCAAGGTCCTCATAATAGTCTTATGTTTGACGAGTATTGTTATTTTATGGCATAATATTGGATCGATAATAATTAATAATTATTGTTCTTAAACATATTATTATATTATTAGTGCTATAGCTTAATCGTTATTGTTCTCCGACAATATTATTTAAAAAGTTGAAGCCAATAAATGCAATTTATTTCACTTAGTTCACATCCGAACATTGCCGTTGTATTTTTCCCAGAAACATTTTCTCTTAGGTTTTTTGTCAGTACGTAGTATTTTTAACAATGATAAACGCATTAAGGTGGAATTTTGCCTAATACCTATACCTACCCACTACCCACGTAAACAGTGCACTTCAGTGTAACGTATTTTTCATGGAAAATTAATGTAAATTTAAAAACTGTCTTTAATTCAATTTAGTAAGTAAAATATAATGAGACGTGCTTAAATCTCACACATTTCATTCTAAATATCAAATTATTACCTTATATTGTTCAAAATAATTAAAATATTCAAACAACACGAAACTGCTGCAGCTCTAACGAGACGCGTACTTAACTACATTATACGTCTTAAAGATATAAACATTATATGTACGAAGACGTTTAAAGAAATATACTTATTATAGTTATTGTCTTTACTTCATAATTTATTTTTGTCTATTTTAGGCATTCAAACAATACCTATATAATACCTCCTGTATTTAAATTAGCGATGGATTAATGCAATAATATGTATCTCAATTTATTGTTCTAACTCTATTTTTTAAACCGTGATTTTATAATATAGAATAATATTATTCGTTTGTTTTTCAAATAATAATATGATACCATTATTAGTATTGCAACATAACACCATGTTACTATTATGTTAACATGTTTTAAAATTCTTAATAGGAATTCTTAGTCAACCAATCTGCAGTATTCGCGTATTAAATTATTGAGTAGGTTTAGGTGTTTCAATTGCCCACTTAATTTAATAATTATTTATGTTCAAATGTGCTATTAAATTCGAGTGTACATAGGCGTATAATATACTATGTTTTAAAACAATCTTAGTGCAAATTAATTTTTTTTTCCATTAAGTACTCGAAAATAAATAAACATTTAATTAATATTCTTATTAGTTACTAAACGGTAGGTATGAAATATTTTTTTCATTCGTTAAGCCACATTTTTGTAATTAAAAAAAAATGCAAAGTATGTGATTTCGAGTTGTTATAGCTCATTACGGTATTTTGATCACGTTCCGGAACATTACTTTTTGTGGACTGAGTTGCTGAAAGTTTTAAATATTTAACAAATGCAATCAGTTTGAACATATAATATTATATTTATAGTTTTACATTATACAAGTACCTGATTTTTTATTTTTTATAATTATTTTAAATCAAGATTTGTTATTATTCATGTATAAATCATGGTATTAAATGATTTTAGATTTTTATAATTATTTCAGTAATAAGTATTGCAATATGTATATGCGTACATAACTTAAATTTATAAATAAATTGAAAATGTATTAAATATATTAAATTGATTACATTCTGTCATTCTGTATGAAGATATACACAGCATACATAATTCATAAACACAGAAGAATAGAAGATTTAACTTTTATATTATATAATAAATACTCACAGGAGTTAATCTTAATCTTGTCCTCCTACATAATTTTATATATTGTGTATAGGTACATATTAAATATTTTATAGTATTACTTTTTCAAATTTGAGACAAGTATTTGGGAACTGAAAAAAAATGTTAAAATATACTTAACTTTACAAGTTATTTTAATGGTCATGAGCATAAAACATTTCTATCTTGATAGTATTTTTATTTTAGTGATTTATCTATTTGTTTAAATTGTGTCTATATTTTACTAGCTACATTATTCGAAGAAATTACATCAATGATTTATTGATTTAATATTATATTCTCAGATAAAATTAGTATACATTTGATTTTTATTATATATTGTTTTTATTTGTGTAAGCATAAAAACTCAGTACAATAAAATTGTTGTTAATTTTAATTTACTCACGTATCACGTAATGACCATTAATATTATAAAGTTACATCAAATTACCTCAGTAACATATAATGATAAATGTATGTGTAAAAAATGTTTGTATTAATCTCATAAGCTAGTTCTTGGAAACAGTATTATAAATTCGTTGTTATTACGTCCCAGTATCGTATTTCAAATTGGATCAGTTAATAATGTTGATATCTTTGAGTGAAAATTATTCAGATTTTGAATTATACATTTTATTTGCTTATTATTAATAATTATTTATATAACCGTATAATGGGTTTGATGCAAGACGTTTTATACTATGGTTTTTTGTACCAACGACGCCATAAAGTATCTCGTAAGTCGTGCCTTTCTCCAGATCGATTCCTACAGGTCAAACCCCATAGGTTACAATGACCATTAGTTCATATAATATAATATAACGCATTCAAAGTATTCAACCGAATTCACTTTCTCGACTTCGCCGCGACGTTTTCATTTTATTTTCTGTAATTTTTGCGGGTTGTAGGTAATATTTTTTATGTTTTTATATTATGTACACACGTTTTTGATAAATTTCGTTCACACAAAATATAATATTATTATAATATTGTATCATACTTATTTTTTAGAACGGTTCTGCAGTACCAGAGAGACACGCGGTACCCCCACCTCCACCACCCCGGTCCGACGTGATCAAACAGCAGCTTCACCAGGCCAGCATCAACAATAACACGATCGTTACCATATCGTCTACTGAGCCTACTAAGGAGCAGTTGGAGAGCATCAAGAAATACCAGGTAAATGTTATGACTTTATATGAGATAACCACTTGGGTTACAGTTTGACCCACTTGAATTTATTATACGACATATCGTGTACGAGGCGATGACATATATTAACGTAGACACCCTATGACCTATGCGGGGTCTATATGAACGACAACCGCCCACCACAGAACACACTATCCGATCCGATAAAAGTTCGACAAGAAACGATCCTGTTTCGATTTCAGACAAATTATTTTAAAATCACAGTACATGAATATAATATTATTATAAATTATAATCTTATTACACACATTCAATTAATTGTTGAGCTATTATAACTTTTGGTTAGAAGCTAATAAAAAAAAATCTTATTACCTCCACTAAATAATAGTCATATATCATACTGAATCTTATTGTAATAAAATATTCTCATCAAGTCCTGAGCTATAGGGTTCATATTATCTATAGGTAGTACTGACTTTCCAATTAATTAACAAATCGTATTTATAGGTAAATTATTTCGTAGCTATATTTCGGGGTTAAAATGTACGCCCTTCAAATTCATAAGCATATGTGTTTCAGTTTACCAATATTTGGCAGTAGTCGTTGTTATTAATATGGGACTATCTGATTAAACTTTACTATGCGCAAAAGATTTAAATATTGTTTCAATTATCATATCTCAGCGTAGTATTATTTCAAGTTTATTCGACGAGGGCGGAGTGTGACTAGCCCTAAAAAATTATTTTCTCACCTATTATTTCATGTTCAACAACCTAATATTTTTCACATTATATTTAAATCATATATAATTTAGTAGGTACCTACAGTGTTTTGAAGGAACATATTTTAGGAACATTCATTGTATTTCTTGACCTCCAGATCTGCTGTACGCATATTCTGCATTTCAGACATCAATGAGTAATGAGTAATGACCATATAGCTCAAAAACAAAATTATTTCTCTATGATTACATATTAAATTCTTAAACTCTGTCTGAGTCGATTAAATATTTAGGGTGCAAACACGCAGCTACAAAGTTACAGCTCTATAACAATACTTATGTATGCAGAAATAAAATGTAGAAAAATCAATATTGCCTATATATATATATAGTAAGACGCGATGACTAATATAAAAGTATTAACGTTAAGTAAATAATGAAACCATAGTTCAAAATAATGTATAGATGATATAAATACATGCGTTTATCGATAATTATAAAACGAAGAGGGCACACACACGTCTTTATAATACCACTATATAAATGGATGTTATATAATGTTGTTATATGAACAGAAAAACATTAAACAATTTACCATCGTTTGACGGGCTTCTATGCGATCTTTGAAACTGCAGATCAGAAATTCAAAATGTTTGAACATGTCGAGTACACCCCACTAAAAAAAAAATTAAATTATGACACTTTCAAAACAAAAAATAAATTAATTGTGAAATTTCTAAGATGAAATTCAATAATAGAAATAATAAATATGTATATTTTCCACTCGGAACTTAAATGTCCCGAATTTAAATTACGTCTAATGGGTCAAATATACATATACTAAAGTAATATTTAATTTTTATCGAAAATTTCCACTTTTCAATGTTTTAATCGAATTTGTATACGCCGTGACATCTCTGCGTTATATTATTACTTCCGGTGATCCGTTGTCAATATAATAGTATCAAATTCGTAATTCGTATTAATATGTTATTTTATTTGTTGTTTTTCATTCGGTTTTGCGCGATTTACCCCAACGACGATGAATATTATATTATATTTTGTTACATTATTATCGCTCACGTACAAGAGTGTATTATCCTGTACACTCTTAGTGCCGCGCGATCCCGTAAAATTCGCGCCGGTTAATTGTTCCGGAACGATACGAATGACATGGGCAGATTGATTATAATAATATTATAATGTTTTTTTTCTTTTTCGGGAACACCGTAGGCACAGTACCTACACAAAACTACTGGCATTGTGCACCGCGTGTATTATACCTACACGACGGTGCGTATACATACTGCAGGTATCTCGTAGCATGACCTTCGCATTCCACCGTATATTTACACCGTACCGTTACCGGTGGGGGACGAGAGGAGGGCTATATAATAAACGATACCTAAACACACACACATATGTATATAATATATACCTACTGCAGCTGATGATGGCATATAAATATTATATATATGAACACATTCAACCCGAACATTCTTCAGCACAATATATATACATATATATGAAATGGAGTTACCTATATTATAAAATTGTATATATTTCCTTGAAGATTTATGGATATTTATTTTTTTATTTTTTTTTGTCATCAAATGATAATAATAATTTGTCTAATGACACTAAAGTAATATTTTGTCCTCGCCGTAGACAATCGCTTTAGTTATATATTATTAGAATATTAATAGTATCTATGTATGTGGTCCCTTAGTTATATTATATAATAATAATAATAATAATCGCTGCTGCTGCAGTGTACCTTACCGTTTGCCGACGAGTCTTATGTACCATTGAAAATCGTCTTGATATTTCGCGCAAAAAATAAATTATAATATTTATTCAAGGGCAAGAACGTGTGTTCCTTCCTACGATATACCTATAGGTATATACGTACTGTTATTATATTATACGACGTTTATTCCTTCGTGAATACTGGATTAGTCTGCACGATAAATACAATAATATCCTTTGGAACACGGGTACGTTCATTTTTAAGTTTTTTTTTTGAAACTCTTAACAATAATAATATAATATTATACGTTTCGAATAAAAACTATATTTATGTGCGTCTAGAACGAAAAAAATATGAACACGATTCGACAATGCGCGACTCATAAAATAATATGAGGAGAAGAAAATATTACGATTGTCAGTATATTATGCGGCAGCAGCCGTTTGCAAAATAACGAAAAATATTTGTTTATATTTCCCATAATATTATTATAATATGTAGGATACTGTTGTACGATGACACAATACTTAAATAATAATAATATTATGTCAGTTGATAATTCTGTATATATAATGCGTTTAGTAAAAATACAGGTTTTTATAATGTAACTTATCAATTTTTTTATAAGCATTCTGACACGACAATTTTAGTTATCTATACACGGTAGGGTCGATGATGGTGTTTTATATTATATTATATTTTATACTGACGCATAATATTCAGTTTTCCCGTAAACGACGACGGCGGTGGTGAATGAAAAGTGGTAAATGAAAATCATCTTTTGATTTCGTAAAAAAAAGCTGTACGTGGTTACCCAATACCCATATTATATTATATCTGCAATGACAAACGGGTCTCACGAATTTCTCGAACGTGGGAAAAAAAATCGCGATCTGCACTAGTGTAACAATATTATATTGGTGGTCGGTATGTCGGTCTACGGTAATAATAATAATGATCATTGGTCGGAGTTAATGAATATAATATTTAACCCGCCGCTGCAACAGAGTCATTGGATCGTTGTGATATACGCGGGCAAACGAACCATACTTGCTTACTCACAGGTCTATATACGAATGTGGCACAAATCGTTAGGGAAATCCTCCTTATCCGTGGTCGGTTCGATCCAGACGACGATCGTAGACTCTTGGGTACAGGGTGATCCATTTATAGGTAATGAGTAATGACCATATTATTATAATTTATTGTAGGTTTAATTTTCTCGTGTGATCGTAGCGTTATTGTAACACTCCATTTTTACAGACATAATGTTTTTTATAATCATCATATTATTTTTATAGATATTTTAATTACAAGCTATATTTTTGATTTTATAATAAATAAAATTCTTCTTTATTTTTTGGACAAACGTAGTCGTGATTTACTTAAAAACAACGTGTTTGATCATTTTTTAGATTTTCGAAATAGTTGACTTTGAAAATCTGTGTACCTATATAAACGGATCACTCTGTATAATATTATAATTTTTTATATCGTATATTACCTATGTATTACTATATATTATAATGGTGTATTTGACTGATCGGATTTCTTCGCGGGAAAATATTACGTTACTTTTTATAGTATATTTAGTTTGTTATATTTGTCGTTCTCGTCGTCTGTATTCTCAACAAATTTTTTTTATCGTCGTATTTTACGATTCACGCAGAAATAAACATCCCAGGTGTAACATAAGATGCTTTCCGAATGAAACATTACGAGAAAAAAATTAATATTTTTTCTCCTTTCTCTATCACACTTTCTCTCTCTCTCTCTCCCTGTCTCGATTTGCGGTACTGCATCATACGCGCATTTTTATCGTCGACGTACACGTGCCTGAGTGTATTTGCGGGTGATGCAAAATATTTGATTTTTAAAATAATAATATGTATTTATTTTTTGCTTCACTCTGTACGGCTGCCCTTTAGATTGGTATATAATATTTTATGCATACACATTGCACACACTAAACAGATGCTGTCGCCCCGATAATATTACACAGACGATTTATAAAGTGTCGAATAAAATGATACAAGAACTACGATACGTTACAGGAGGAGGGGGGGGCGTAAATGGTAATATATGAATACATGGTAATTCACCAACCATGTGATCACCCCTATTTTTTCTTTTAATAATGAATGCATTTAAGTTCTGATTAATGACAGTCTTATACGTATACAGGTAGGTACCATATTATAAGGATCATATTATACTCAAGTACATTCCATTTGAGAAGTGTCCTGCAGTTGTGATATACAAAGTTTTCTTTTCTACTATACTTTATATTAAATGTTTAATGAAGAAGATGATTTTTTTTTTGAGGAATGTTGGGGTATTTAAATGGAGATTTTAGTTAGTTATTTTGGAGATGTTACTTTAAGGATAATAGGGTTGGAAGATATGGGTGTATGATGATTTGAAATTTATAGTACTTATTAATGATCCGTAAATATTTCATTATTTTTAAATATTTTCAGAATGCACTAAGTTCTAGTGGCTATAGGAATTACATTTACTTTGTGAATAAAACCATTAAAGTTAAGCCTAACCTAACCTAACCATTACCTAAGGGATATTTCTTTTGCACAATATGTATTTCAATGCCTCGGAAACTACTTGTTTGGATTTTGATTTACGAAATGATGCATCAACATTTTCAAAAAAAAAAAACGTCTGCGTAACGATTTACAGTAAAAAAAGGGAGTTGAGCATACTCTATAGTCATTATTGTTATAAAAGGAAAAAATGTTATTACACACTGCAGGGTCTTGTGTCTGAGGAGCAGGTGCAGTTATTATAATATGTATTGTACCAAAATATGTAGGTAAGCGTATACCGATATTTTTTCACACGAGAATTTCGAATACATTTACAGGTGTCCATCATCATGAAATGTTACATAACAGGTGACTCGCATATTATTTCGTCATTGCATAACTCCGGGCGGCGAAAAAAAAAAAATAAATAAAATGTGAAATAATATTAAATGTTCAAAATATATATGGTTTCTGCAGTGACAATCGAATAATAATATGATGTGCGGTGCTGCAGTGATTAATACACTCGCAGCGAATATAGTAATATATAAACCACTTTATTATGATTACCGTCAAAGTAGTAGTGGTGTGTTTTCAAAACTCCGAGGCATATTAAATGCGTTATATTGACCATCTCTCTGTAATAGTAGTCGTCATGTCATATTATAGTATATACAAAACAAAAAACACGACATGTGTGTTGTAGTGTACGTATAGGTATTATAGTAGTGTGTACAAAACATTGGCCCGTATATGTGCTTTACGCGCACTGTATAGTTTTCGAACTATTATATTATTAGTATGTGTATACACATTTCATTTTGCCAGTACTCGAGATTACGTGCGTTGACGAAGAGATAAAAAAAAAATTAGTGTTTTAAATGGGCTTTCGCTCATTACGGGTTTTGACGTACGTCCAAGCGATTGTGCACCGCAGTGCGTGCGCCTACCTTTAGCTGTGAGATGGCTCGTATTGGATTGGTAATTATTTCTATGGTTTTTTTTTTATAGTATTATGTACGTTTTAGATTTCAAATTATAATGTTTTTAAGAAAATATATACGGTTTCACATTCCCGTGGTCAAATTTGTGGCCTCGAATTTTCATTAATCGTATATTATATTATTTGTATACCTAGCGTAATAGCCGTATCTGGCTCTTGAGTTAGCAATATATGTACGTAGGTACCTATTAGGCATACCTATATCATTATAGACATATTGTGCGAGTTAAAAACGCATTACTTAATTATTATTCTTTCATTAAATCGGTTAATGCAGAATACTTATAGGTATATGAACATGATGGGTACCTAAAATTAATTTGACGTTCACGAACCATGTATTATAAAAGATAAAACGCAAACTGACGAATTTGTTTTGTGCACAGACTGTTAATATATACACTACATAGGTTGCAGTTTACTGCTGTTATCAACTAGGAAGATAATTTTGTAATAATTTATCTCCGATTTTATATGAAGAGTTCGCTCCGATCTCGACACTTTATTAGTTTACCTCAATAACTGTTATAAATATATATTTAATAGGATTTGAAAAAAAATTACAGCTGAAAGAATATAAAACAATTACATCTTTCAATAAAACTCAATTTATGACATGTTAGTTGTAGCGAATTTAATTATATAGAAGCTATACTGTGAGATTCAATTTGAACATAGAACAATAAATATACAATAATTATTATAGTACGTATATGAAATATAATTTATGTTCGTAGTGTTATAGTTAGTATCATTATTAAAATTATGGTTGTTGTTACATACAAAAATGAACAAATTTCTTACCCACATAATTATGCACCGAAAACTTAAGATAGTTTTGGTCTGGTTCAAATTTGTTGGTTTTTATGTGCTTTAAAAAGACTACAACGAAATTGATTGTCTAACCTAACCATCACAGTTTCAATTACAATTTCCCACTGGTGCTTAGCTTTAAATTTTAATAAACTATGAAGTGTAATAAAAAAATAGATTAAAAAATGTTAACTTCACCAAAAGCCATGAGCTAGCAGTCTTTAAGACCTAGAAAATTGGTCTAGTTATATGTAGAAGCTGACATTTTCGATTTTAACGCAGTGTAAGAACCAACATGAGATATTTACATTTTACCCCTGTAGGAACTTGCATATAGTTTAACCGCAGCTATGTCTGTAATAATTTACAATTTTTCATAAATATATACCATGAAAATAAAGAATCCCGGTTTTTTAAATTTTTAATACGTTTTTTTATGTCTACGCATTCGATTCGAATTTTATGAGTCGATCGGACGAATTGTTAGAATATATTACATTATATATTATACTAAAGGGTATTCTTATACCTACTTAAGAAATGGTAGAATCTCTCCATATATATTTATTGCCATGTAGGTGTGCAGTAGAACAATGATTTCTATTCAATTCGGGGTCGACCTGATTGAATCATATTGTTTCGTGCTTATAATAATGTCGACAGAACAAGAGAATACTTCATTAATTCTAATCTTATCTGCTGCAGTAGTGACGTGTTTTGTGAGGTAACAAACCGAGAAAATGTATACATTGTGCAATAATAATAGTAATAATATTAATAATAGTGTTAAATAAAGTTATTTGCTTCTTTATTTAAACAATACAATTTCACAAATTTGAGCGACTTGAATATAATATGTTAAGAACCGCAGAAATTATACAATAATATTTTATCCATAGGTAGGCTAGACCATGCGCACAGGTGTCGATTTGATGTCATAATAATAATAAAATAAGTCTCGTCTTATCTAGGATATATTATTGTTGTATCACAACGCCGGGAGTGAGACCTGCAGCACAATATACGAAACATGAATAATAATAATGTAATATACACTACGATAATATTTATCAATAAACCTCTAAGCCGAGAACAAACACGATGAGTGTGTCTGTCACTGTGCAAGGTAGGTATATAATATTATTGTAAAAAATACGTGCAACGCGATGCAAACACATAAAATACGCTTACGAATCGTTACAGCCGCTATGTATTATTTTTATATTCTCATAACGACACACAATGAACGACTGAATGTAATAATATGAGAAAAAACGCATTTTTGTTTTTCTTAGAAAATTCGTGCAGATTTCTTTCGTTCGACGATGACGATGATGACCTCTCTCGTATATTATAGGTATATAGTTTCGCGAGTATACGACCGAAAGTTTCTATGTTATTGGTAGGAACCTACTTCGGCCCGCGATATCGTGTAATAATGACTTTGTCGTTGTTTCGTATACATATACTGACGGCAAAAATATGTTTTGTGGACTTGTGGTCGTCCGATAATAATTGTAGGAAACAAAAACAAACGAAAAATACCATATTGGTACCTATACCTAGGTATAACCACCAATAATACAATATCCTTGTCGAAGCTATATGCTGCAGTGCGCGTGCATTACTCCTCCCAATCGGATGTGCCGTAGGTATAAGCGGCAGCAGCTTTATCCGGTCGTCCTCCGGACCGTAAACATAATAACAAAATAATACCTAATAATAATAATAATAATAATAATACTATAACGTCAGGATTTGTGCGTAACTTTTTAACGTACGTCAGACTACCTCGTACGCACGTCTGAGTGACACGCTAGTGGCTATATCGAATGTGTGTGATGCTGTGTTATAATATTATAATATATGTTCGTAATTATTCGAATGACGGTTAATTTTATCATGATGATTTCACGTACTCCGATGATGGAACTTCACCACCGTCGGACGACGGTTTCGAAATTGGCGGTACCTGCACCTACCTACTTATATAATATTATCATATATAATACGTATACCTGATTCTCACTTAACACGCCGCGGGACGTTTCTGTGGAAGATTTTTGAACATCTTACACAGAAATTCTAAGTTACTTTTTGAACAACAATAATTATTATAAAATGTCATGTACCTATACAATAATAAAATATATTATAATAGAACTGCGTAATTATGATTATAATATATTATTATAATAACGACGATTGTTTTGTACATAGGACGCGCTGCGGAAGCGAAAAGAAGAAGAGGACAGGGTCGCTCAACAAAACGAATTTCTCAATCGGTCGATGAGAGGGTCGAAAAAACTTCGGGAGCTCGAACACGAACCGCCGGAAACGGGAATCGTCAACGACGGGTTTTCGTCGGAACAGGACGAGGACAACAACCGCACCAACATCGGTGCGGTGGACGACGCCGAAGAAGAATCGCAGGATCCGTACGAACCGATATACAGGGTTGTGGGTGAGTGATACTATTTTGACTTTTTCATTTTTCGTCTTTAAGTTCGTGTTGTTTCGTCGCCCTAAAAGGGACGCGGGTCCTGCGAAGTCATTCGAGCAAAGTGTATAATATTACGTAGGCAAAACACGAAGTAATAACTACAGGGTCCTTAAGCGTGTGTCTAAAATCTAAAAACAAGACAAATTTATCAAGCGAATACCAGCTGATATTTGTCATACGCCAAACAATCTTTCGATATCTTTGGTAATAATTATTTATAATACCTACTGATAATAACTGAAATTGAAATGTGGATACATTTTAAAAGCACATAGAGCAGTTATTTAAATATATACAATATTATATACGTAATAATAATATGTTATGATAATAAAGTTAATGTGATAAACATTGATTAAACATGTAATTGTCTCGTGATGTGCATTGAAGTGACGCGCATCTCCCACCATATTTTTACAAAAACTAAGCCATCCCGGGAAAATATCCCCTTTATCGTTCCTCTTAAAATATGGCTTAGTGAGCTTAGGTGTCAAATACTATGTCAATCCGGTATTTCATAAAAGCCCTTTTCCGCACTCAGTTTTTTCATTTTCTCAATTTTCTCAAGATGTGTCACTGACCGGACTTATAAACTCCCTTTTAGCACGAGACGCGATTCTCGTACGTCGTATACAATTCGGAAAAAAAAACGAGGTACGTTTCTATGCCGTGGAGGGAGGGGGAAAACTACGAGGGGTATCCTCATTGTGTTCCGGTCGGAAACACCGTAATGGAATGCTATATGAGATGTTATGATGTCGTCTGGCATTCAGGTCACGTCGCTCTATAGTATTCCACTACATAGGTACTTGCAGTCGGCCACCACGAGCACGCCCTGTGCATAACAACCTGTCACCAACACTCGTGACGACAGTATTATTATTATTATTATACAGCGTGTGTGCAGCGGCGTGGCGTATATTGTACCGTGGTATATACATAAACCTACGCGTTTACGACATACGTACATAATAATATTATCATAATAGATTTAAACTTTTCGTCAGTCGCGTCGCCGCACATTGCGTAG
Organism: Nasonovia ribisnigri; assembly: GCA_027563435.1. Taxonomy (NCBI): domain Eukaryota; kingdom Metazoa; phylum Arthropoda; class Insecta; order Hemiptera; family Aphididae; genus Nasonovia; species Nasonovia ribisnigri. Next base: position 130,900 of record JANEHU010001371.1, on the reverse strand, counting down.
AGGTTGTTAGACGTTTTCATCATCGTTGTCGTCATCGTTGTTTTACAGGGTACGGCGAACTGATAGCCGCGCTCCAGAGGATACACTTGCAGCTGAAAAAAAACGGGATATACATCAATGGCAAGTCGGATCCAGACGTGGCCGTGATCCAATGCCTGTTGCTAAACCCGGAATTCGTCCGCGTGCTGTCCGTGCACAACAAGGTGCAGCAGTTGTGGCCTCCCACCACGACCAAGAGGCCGGTGAATCCGGAAGCGCAAAATTTGGTCCGAGACGTAAGTCTATATACTGTATTATGTGTAGTTATTTTTTGCATTTCGTGTTTCCACCGAGAGTACCGTTTTAAATTTTTAAATGTTTTTGTTACAGTGTCTCGAGAGCATTCAGAACAGTGACTTGCCCGAAGCATCGGAACTCGCTAAACTATTGTCCCAGTACGAAATCGAAGGCGTGCTCTGGGCCCACGACACTATAGCTCAGGACGTGTTGCCGCAAGACGACGAGGCTACTACGGAGGTAACGGTCACGTTGCCCGCGAACGATTCATCGATGTACAACACGGACCAACATCCTCCCAATATCACAATAATCAATATCGAAAAAACCAACGAACCATTGGTGCGTATTATTTTAATATTTTTTTTTATATATCATTCAAACAAAAACTTATAAAACGCGCGTCTTGTGTGTACAGGGTGCCACTGTTCGAAACGACGGTGATGCGGTAATCATCGGCCGAATAGTCAGAGGTGGTGCTGCCGAAAAAAGTGGACTGCTCCATGAGGGCGATGAAGTGTTGGAGGTGAACGGTGTTGAAATGCGTGGCAAGTCCATAAATGATGTCTGTGATATCCTGTCCGTGATGACTGGACCTCTAACGTTCATGATTGTACCGAGTGCTAATCGGGTTACATACCAGAACACAAATGGGAACCGAGAAAATTTCATCGTGAGTTAAAAAAAAAATTTAATTAAATGTTTTACTTGGTATTTCATTGGCACTTGGACAACCCAGTTCAAGTTTTAAATTAAAATTCTACCTCTTAACATTCTTAATTATTTTAATCTTATAAATACAAATATATAAAAAACATATTTTATCTAATCTTGTTAAAAAGTTACTTGCCATTTATAAACGTATATGATAATCGTATATATAGGTACAATTACAAATATCGTGCGTTTAATTTTAAACAAAATGAGAAAGTTAGAAATAATTGTATTTTAATAAAATATATCCTAGAATAATATGAAATGTAAGTCATTCATTGACATTGTGAAATGATTATATTATAGAATGCATTTGACAAAAATACAATAGGTACCTACTTACTACGAATCTACGAATATTGTTTATATGTTTTAATATATATATTATTTGTCATTATTAATATCACCTTTGTTCTATTGCAGATGCATATGAAAGCTCACTTCGATTACGATCCCGAAGACGATGGTTACATCCCATGCAGAGAGCTGGGTATAAGTTTCCAAAAGGGTGAGATCTTACATGTTATATCCCAGGAAGACGCCAACTGGTGGCAGGCGTTCAGAGAGGGCGAAGAAGATCAAACACTGGCTGGTCTTATCCCAAGCAAATCCTTTCAACATCAGCGTGAAGCATTAAAACAAACCATAACCGGTGAAAAGCCTGACAAAAATAAACCCAAAAAACAAAATACGCTTCTCTGTGGTAAAAAGAACCTGAAAAAAAGGAAAAAGAAGTCACTGTATCAAGACGGAGGTTACCCTATTTATTCGTCCAACTCTGATGGTAAATCTATTTAAATTTTTTTTTAAATATTATTTATAACCATACCAAGTTTATTAAAACAAATGTCCATAACGCATCACAATATTATTACCGTGTATAGAATATGAAGCCGAAGAGATACTGACTTATGAAGAAGTTGCCTTGTATTATCCACGGGCAAATCATAAAAGGCCAATTGTTCTGATTGGCCCACCTAACATTGGCCGACACGAGCTCAGGCAAAGATTAATGGAAGACCGTGATAGGTTTGCAGCTGCAATTCCCCGTAAGTATAATCATATATTAAATACACTGCGCATTAGTCTGATTAATTTTTCTATGTATGTTTTATATGGGCTTTTACCTTAAAAAAATTTAATTTGTCATACTAATCGTTTTTTTTTTTTAGATACTAGCCGAGCGAAAAAAGATGGTGAAATAGATGGTCAAGATTATCACTTCATCACCCGGGTTCAGTTTGAATCGGACATTTTGTCGAGAAAGTTTGTTGAACACGGCGAATACGAGAAGGCTTATTACGGTAAAATATTACATTTAAAAAAAAATCATTAATTTCTATAAAATACATACTATAGAGGTACTAATGAGTAAAAATCATAAACTTACAGGCACGTCGCTGGATGCTATCCGGTCGGTGGTTAACTACAGTAAGATATGTGTGTTAAATCTACACCCGCAGTCGTTGAAAATTCTCCGGAGTTCCGATTTAAAGCCGTTCGTCGTGTTTGTAGCTCCACCGTCCTTGGAAAAACTACGCCAAAAGAGACTTAAGAACGGCGAACCTTACAAAGTATGCATTTTGAGGTGTCATAAGCTTAAAGTTGCCATACATTTTTGCCTCCGCAGTGGGACGCATGTAAATTTTAATAGGAAAAACACATAGATTTATTTCAATCTTCTTATTATTTTTTCGCGTAAAATGACAACAGTAAAGATATTATAGCAAAATGCAGTAGAGCGCAATAAAACAAATTATTTAAAATAAGTGAAATAATATTTTATATTTACTTATTCTAGAAAATTAAAACAGAACTAATTTCGAGTAGTTTAAAATAAAAATATAGAACCTAATCATTTGTCAAGTTTTCCTGTCACATCCTAGACCACACCTGTGGTCGGCAGTCGCGATAACGTCTTTAATTATTATTATATATAATATTTAACCATATGGATTTTACAGTCCAAGTTTCTTCTGATAGTACAATGGCCACAGATCGTAATTTTTTCAAAGCGGGACATTTTTGCGTACTTACGTTGTGGACAGCGGGACACATAGCTCGAAAGCGGGACTGTCCCAGCCAAAGCAGGACGTTATAATATTATTTACTTTACCAATTATATTACATTAGATATTTAGATATCTATCGGTATAGCATGACTTTATATGAACAATATTTATTTTTTTGCAGGAGGAAGAGCTGAAAGAGATCATTGAAAAGGCGAGGGAAATGGAAGACAAGTTCGGCCATTACTTCGACATGATCATCATCAATAATGACACCGAGAGAGCGTATCACCAGTTATTAAACGAAATAAATAGTCTAGAAAGAGAACCGCAATGGGTGCCAGCTACTTGGGTAAAAACCGCGTCATAGCGGTAGTCGATGGATATTATTATTATTATTATTATTATTATTATTATTATCATTGTTACATTGTAAAAAGTTCATGATGACTGATGAACAGAAAAAAAAACGGTGCTTGCCGAACAAGTCGAATGGCTGCATCAGGCATTCGGTGTATACAACTGTACGTTTATAAGTTAAATTAATATTATTATGTGTTATGTTTGTACAGATTGAATAATGAAAAAAAAAGTAATGTGATATATTACCTTAAATATAGTTTAGTAGGTACAGTGTTGTATGTAAATGATGACCAATGAAAAGCCATCAACTTTGCCATTTTAGTATGTATAACTACTTATAATATTATTATATAACCCTTGAATGAATGTTTTCCGTTTATTCCCCGTCGAAGAGCGTTGATGACTATATAATACAACACACAAACTATTCGGAAACTTTTCGTAAATTTTTATAAAACGACTGAGCCCCACTCTTGTACGAACCCCTAATATAATAATAATAATATGTAAGTATCCAATAATGTATTGTCAATACTTGTTCAATTATTTTTGTGATTATGAATGTTTAGAATTATTATTATATTATTGTTTTATCGTTTCTCTGCGTACACGAGCTGTACACAAATCATCGTAATAATAATATTGTTAATTATTATTGTAATGATTACAATAATATGACTACCGCGACGAACCACATTCGAAAATATTACCCATCATTCACACGGTGTGTATAAAATAAAATGAAATAATTGTTTTAAATATTTTATTTATTGAATAAATTACCGTACGGTGTAATATGCAGCCGATTAGTGAACGAGTAGATGACAACGGGTACGTTATAGGATATTAAAATAATCATTTTTAAATCCTGAATTCGCACGCCTTACGCGTGCCTATATAGACGATTACTCAGGCGGGTATTATACTTTACTTTACTTTTTTTAACCGGTCAAATGGTCTTTATTTTATTTTTTATTAAAATTATTATTTTAAACATTATGATTTTTTACTGTGTCGACCGCGGTAATTTCACAGTAATTTTCTGTGTGCACAAAAGTAAAACTATATATTATAATACCTATATTGTATTATTATTATTACTATTATTATTTTTTTATTTGTACAAAATCTAACTCGCCCGTGCATTATTTTATTTATTATTATTTTGTTGTTTTTTTTTTTTTTTTAATATTGATCTAAATACATATAGGTATGTACCTATATATACATTATATATACCTATATATATATAAATGAATGTAAATTATTTATTATTTGTATACACAATTATTATTATCATTATTATTTTAGAATCTATTAATAAATTCAGCTCAATATTAGATGAAATCTTTTACTCGAAAGACTTACATATTACATTCCTCTTTGTAACGAATTTCTCTTAAGGGTCGATATTTTGAGAGTACGAGTATACAGAGTGATTCACCAAGTATAATCACCCCCTTTTTTTTCTTCAATAATTCAATATTTCAAAATTTTTAAATATACTTTAAAATCATATTTTCAATTTTTTTAGATTTTTCGTACTTCTTAAGGAGTGTTCTGTGGGGATAAAACTTCTGTTTTTTGAATGAGAACAGCCCTTTTCAGCTGTAAATTATACAGTGAATAATTTTTCTGAAATTGTTGACGTATCATAATCAAAATTTCGTATGGGTATAATTTTTTAGTTATTCAACTTTGTGTTCGAAGGATAAAAGGTTCATACAGTTTATAAGAAATGGGTCTATGGTGATTTTAAAATTGTTGTCATAAATATTAACCTATCAATAAAAATAATTTGTAAAATTGACCCAATTATAATAAATACTAGATCCAGTTTTACGTCTATTTTATATTTATGTAAAACCATTTTTAAAGACTAATATCCTTAATAAAAATATTTTAATAACTAATAAACTACTCATTCGAATTTTGAATTAGGCACATCTTCATTTTCAAAAACATTATCCATTAAATAATTTACAGTAAAAAGTGGGGTTCTAATTTAAAAAAAACAGAAGTTTTTTTCCAGGATACTCCTTAAGTAGTACAAATTTGAGAATTGGATTTTATATTCTATGAGTAGGTATATTTAAAAATTCCAAAAATCAGAATTTAAACAAATTTATTATTAAAGGAAAAAATGTGAGCGAGCATGCTTGGTGAATCACACTGTGTAATAATGTGTGTACCTAGCTCAGTCATGAAAAATGTAAACTGGATCACACGGGTTGCAGACTGAAGTAGTTATGCTTGCGTATTATGTATGTCAATATATTTATGATCACTGGAAGTATTGAAATGCAGTAAGACTTGTGCCAAAATGTCATTCGTGTGAACTGTGCATATTGGAACATATTGTTATTGTAAGTTGCAAAAATTTAAATCTTTTATATTATTATTGTATGGTTGACGACGAATCTCGAGGGTTTTTCTATCTGGATGTGGATAAGCGATATCTTTCTTTAGTCGACAACCGACTATTGCATATTAATATATTATAATACTGACATTGTAACGTCAGGTAAAAAATCAGGGGCGTGCTCACGGGAGTGGGTGGGGGTGAGGGTGTTACATGCAAGAGAGTTATGTATTTACCGTTATCAATAACGTGGTCTGAGAGTAGTTAAAAGAGATTGCCTGGATAATGACCTTACCCTTAAATTTTATAAGATGTCAATTCACTCTTGAACTAACGGAGCTAAACGTGATCTGCTGAGCGTACTATGTGACGCACTTGTAAGACGGAAACAACACATACTGATGTCAAGTCCTCTTAAGGAGCTGAGTTTGAGAGCGCAAAAATCTTCATGACCCACCTAGGTAGTTTGTGATTTCGTTTTTTAAATCCAGGTTTCGAAAGCCTTTCATGCAAGTTTAGTTACCGATATAATCATTTTACAAATGTTACAATACCTAATAATTTAAAAACATTGGAAACTTAAGATTGCAATACTTCGATATCTAAAAAATCCCTGTAATTTGTAAGTATTCGTAATTTAATATAATATAATACAATTAATACACAGCTATACCTAAGTATTAAATACTGCGCCAAATATGTACAGTGGCATCCACTCTCGTGCGAGAGTCATCCGTGCGGACTACAAATTATAATACAATAAGGGTTGAAATGTTTTCTCATTGAAAAATTGATACAATATTGTATTATACGGCGTAATTAATCAACCGCTCATTGCTCACCTCTATTTTTAAATTAATTTACGTGCCGCATTTTAAAATATTTATATTTAGAAGTTTAAAGAGTTATAGTTTCCAATAGCGGTACGAAAATTCTTTTTTATTCAAACGAGAACTATTCTTTTTTAATGCACGCTATTTCCTATCAGATGATTTTTTTGAAATTATTGATTTACCAGAATTAAAATTTGAACGAATAGATATTTATCTATTTATAATAAGTATACGCTCAACAATTAGGGCTCAGAAAGTCAGAACAGTTATATTTCTTTAGATACAACAAAAATAACGTAATAACATAAGTATAATATCTTAATATTAAATTTATTTAGCATTTAACATATATTAATATTTAATACTCAATAGTACCTTTTAACATTTAAATATTGGTTGCAACCTGGAAAAAATAGAAATGATTAATAATTGAGTTATCAGAATTAGCATTCTATTGATCGGCGCGAATTGACTATAATTATTACGATAAGTAGTTACATAAAACGTTTTAGACACACAATTATTAGTTTGAGGAACATTTAGAGTTATTTGGCTAGGTGATAAACCTAATGATATTTGTGTACTAAATACTAATGATAATAGGTCTATCGTCCCCGGTAATAGTGTTAAAAGATACGGGAGCTATGATTATTTGAGAATTATACCACCTATTTATATATAAATAATATTAATCTATTAACATTTTATAATATCTAACCTAAATATTCGAAAATATGCTCTTTACTCCTTAAGTGAATCAAAAAATCAGGATTTGAATAAACGCGTTATTTAAGGATAAACGGAAAAGGGTGAGTAGCATATTCATTATTCAGTGAAACACTGTATATTAATATATTAAATAGCCTTAGATACCTTATGGGTATCATGTATTATTGTTGTGCAGAATTTAGTTACACAAATCACACTAATTATTATTGTTGACTTAGATTTTATTACATATATTCGTAGTATCGTGTGATGCCGGTTTTTATTTATAGAAAAAAATAATGATTTAAATAATGCGTTAGTAGGTCATGGTTGATAAATACTGCAGTGTAATATTATAAAAAGACTATAGGTAGATAAAGTATAACAATTATTATTTTCATATTGTACTTAATCATATGTAATCTTTTTTATTATACAGCTGGTAGTTCCTACCTACCATAATATAATAATGTCGTTAATGTGCGCGGTATAATGTTGTCGATGGTTCACTTCATTTTAGTTTTAAAAAAATATCACACGGTTGTTTCAAACTAAAAAATATGTCATGAGTCATGATACACCACTACTACATACCTCTATTTGATTATTTAGTTTAAACATTTAATATATCAATGAGTATAGGCAGATATAATACCCAGAAACCGATTTTTAATATTATTATTTTTTTTTTATAATAATATTATTTATTTATTTTCATATTTGTGGATGGTCTCTTTTTACGGACATGAAATAGACACCTTGTTACATTAAACATTAAACATTAGTGATAAATAAGGCTCAAAAGTTGCATGTGTATTATGGGCTATTCAATTTTAAATTATTATCACGACAATATGAAAATAATATTTTCTGATGAGTATATTTGATGATTAATAGTGAAAATTTACCGTTTTTATTAATAAATATTTAGTTAAAATTATACATTTTTAAAATATTCATGTTAAAAACAAATTGTGAGTAAAAAAGTACATACTTTGTACTTTTTAAGTACAATATGATTTAATGCACTAATAAACGAAAGTCTTGAAAAAGGACCCTAAACACTGTTTTTAACGTTATATTTGTATACAAATAAAAATGGTTGTTCACAAATGTATCTGTTTATTGTTCAAATGTATCTTCGGAGTTTTCGCAATTGATGCAAGTCTATTGTAAATGAAACTACGTATGTTTATGTGTAATACTGCACGTTAAGAAAATTTTGATGGTCAATGTGCAGCCATCGCTTCTGGTTTGGTTCTTATTGGTAGGTACTTTATGATAGATCCGCAATAAAAATAATAATAATATGATGAATGATGATGCAAAATAAAATATAATACATATTTAATTTTTTTAATTTTTGTGATAGTTACGGTAAATTTAAAATTATTATAAAATCTTATCCATTATTATAAAATGTATAAAAAAAGTATTTAAAATATAAAAATGCAAAACTAAACTTTCGTTTTTAATTTGTTATTGATTAGGTAACTTGTGAAATAATTGTGAACTCGCGGAATTTAGTGCAGTTATCAGGACATCCAACATTCAGAAAAATTGCAGTTTGCATATAAATCATATAATATAATAATAATAATCATATAATATTGATTTCGAGGATGACTTATTGTTATTTATTATTTATATTAAATTGTACTTATAAAATAAATATGAACCGTCATAAACGAATTCCCGCGGGTAAATATAATAATATAATATATATACATATATACTGTCTAAATGTCACTGATAAGGCGGTAGGTAGGTACACAGTGGCAATATCATAATATTTAATAATATTTGCACTATCGTATAGTGAAAGATATTATGTATAGTGAACGGGCGTTAACCGTATATATAGGTATATAATATATAAGTAGATACACGATAAGTAATAGCTATCCACATTGCCTTCTTGGCTTCGCTCGCTAAATTAACTAAAATTCGTCCATGATTCAAATTATATCTATATCAACTATTTACTTTTACATGATGACACGTATTATACTATACACTGTATGCGACCAAAATATTATTACTATAATTTTTTCTGGCCAATTAACATAACGAGTCGTAGCTAGTATGAACACCAACCGCATGCTGAAATCGGATAAAAAAATAAAATTATCTATAATTATATTATTGACTCATAAAATATCCACCTAATAACACTGGTGTTGGGGTCACCAACTCACTAATAAATAATAATGGTGGCAGTCAAGAAAATGTTTTTTTTCTCTTTCAAAAGTGAATTAATTATTCGAAATTTTCGTTATTTTTTGTATGATGTCCTATATACCTATATAACTAGCTGGATAACCTGACTTCACCCCGGAACAAATGAACATTGAACATACATAAAATGCGGTGCTATATCGGTGAATTTAAATTCACGTCGTAGCTCTGCATTGATCTAATTCGACCGATCATCTGCCTGTGGTGGATTAGATATAGCTTTTGGTATACTTTTGAACGAATGGTTCAAACTATACTCTCTACATTTTTCTGATATCTTGAAAACAATCTCTGAAAGTATTATAAAAACGGTCTAGTAGTTTTAGATTCTATAAGTTTTAAACATATGGATATTGCCTTAGGTTATTGTACATCTAAAAAACAAAGAATTAGTTAAATATTATTTTCAATTATTTATAAAAATCCCATAAAACGCATGACGCAGGTCGTCTAGTCTATTCAAATAGTTCAATTAATTTTTTATTTCCACTGGTCTCAATGCAAATGTGTGAAAAATGTGGTGCCAATTGTAGTTTCCAAGTCTTTAAACCCCATAAAAGAGTACATTCATTTTTATAGAAATAGATACATACACCTTATATAGATAGATAGAAGATTGATATTTATTTTTCCAAAAATTAAATTATATTTATAACTATTAGACTTGCTTTCCCAGAGCTTTCTTAAAGACTCCCAGACATTATCATCAAAACTTATTGATATCTTATACATTCAAAGAATTAAATAATTGTGTTTGTTAAGCAATAAAACGAATGTATAAATACTCTGGAAAGAAACAGAAAAACAGTAATTAAGTCCATTTTTTTGGACAATCCCCCTTTTATTAAATCCTGGTTGCGCCACTGATCAGCCCCGTTGGTCAATCACGCGGCACCTAGATATCTCAATTAATAATAACCTTTGTGGTAACTTTGTACATGGAATTAGTGTTATCTAGATTCCAGAAGAGTTGTTGTACAGGTCAATAAATTTGGGAAGGTTTTAAAAAACCATTCTTCCGAATCAAATGAAACGACCAAATGGTATGGCGGGAAGTGTATATATTATAGAATGCTATAGGTATACATGATAACGGTTTCGGTTTCAGATTTTGACACAACAACTTGTTTTAGAATTTTTGATTTTTTTGATAGAAATCCATCGACTCTTTATCTACAGCTGTGTTCAACGAAATCTAGCACAAAGTCAATTTTAATAATATGTTTTAATAGCTATACCTTTATTTTATAATCTTTTACATTATAATTTTATTCACAATATATAATTATGTAGTCGTACATGTAGGTAGTTCAAGGATCCTAACAAACAATAATATTGTTTTGGTCACGACTAGGTTATACGAAAACTTTAAAATATTAAATCGGTCTGTTTACGTTTTTTTTTTTTTGTTTAAACTTGCAGGTCCAAGAATCATTGTAATAAATCCACTGATTCACTTATTAAGTAAGTATAATTCAAGGACATAAATAACTGTGGGTACCTAATTACTGCAGGCATTAGATTTTTTATCATTAGGTAATTATAAATAAAATCACTATACCGTAGAAATATAATGAAATTTACATATTAAAATTAACCATCAAACAACCTTCTAATAGTCTGCAACGCAAGACATTCTCCAGCGATTTTCGTCGTTATAGTTACAATTGATGTACTTAATTTCTCAAATATTTTATATTGACAAGTTGTTTTTTGAAACCTAATTTTCTAGTGGCTAGAACAGCTATGGTATACTTATAATTTTTGAATGCTTACTTTTTTCGGTAAAAATGAATTTGATTTAATTCATAACATTTTAATTATTCCTTATTTCCTGTCTAATCATCACCATATCAGCCTTCGTCAATTTAATCATTATTCCTGCGCTAACGCTAAGTAGCGATTCGAATTCAATCAAGATGTTTGACCATTCAAAACTATACCACATTATAATTGATAATAAACAATTTCTACCATTAGGTGTTATTCTCTGGTACCACAGTGTTCAAATTTCACAGTTTTCCAAATGTTCTTTCATATACAGTGAAACCTCTCCTAAAGTCCTAACAGGAACCTCTAAATAGTGGACATGGGAAACTACAGAGTAGCAGAAAACATTTTAGTTACCATTGACTAATGGTCAATAGAGTGTCCGGTGTTTAAATATTTCATTGTATATAGTATATGCAAGTAATATATAAGTACTTTTTAAATGGAAATCCTATTGCTAGACGTTAGGGATTTTAGGTATACGCTAGGGTAAAAATTCTTAAATTAATCTTTATCTAACTTATCTGGTAAAGTTAATTCTCCATACCTCTTTAGTCCAATCAACTTCAGAGGCCCACAACGAATGTCTAGATCCAATATTCCCTTTTAGTTTTTACATTCTTTATTTCACCTCTAATTATTAACTTTATCGAATGAACCAATATTACAAGATTAATGTCTTTTGCTAATATTAACGCGTTCCTCCTTTGTTAATGCCATGCCTATATATATTTTAATGTACCTATATTATATTATAAATTATCGTAACTACTAACTTGTAACCATATTCAATTTAAAAATCTGTATACATTTTTCATTTCAAATAGGGCTAGCATGTAAATATAAATAAAAATAAAATATAGCAGGCACCCTAATTTGTATTAAAACATTTCTCAGAAATAAATTGATTTACGTTTACTATTACAGCTGCAAAGTTGCCCAGAATTCGGATTAACATTATTTGAACTTTTAAAATATTGTTTGCATGGTACCATAATATTTGTAGACTATATCTTTTTTAATTTCAAACATTAAACATTGATCATCATTGTGCTGGGTGGTAAAATATAACTGGGTCAAAATTCACGATTCCACCGCGGGAAACAAATTCCTAAAATAGCCTAAAATTCCTGTAATAGATTGTTATGTCATATTGCACATAAGTAACTTATTTTTTAATAAAGTCGTTATCTGATAAATTGTTAGCTAACTGTATATTCATAAAATGTTGATAAGTATATATATATAAATTATTAGGGTTTCTTTATGAGTGTGAATTTTACTGAAAGTGGCCCCCACTGCTTGCTTTGGTATACGGAGTGCCTCTTGCAATATACCCTGATAAAAGGGTTCTTAGTTTAAAAAATAGCAATGATTTTAAAAACTATAATCTTAAATTTTACTGTACTCACACTGTAAGACTAGGTGTTTGTCGGTGCTTATTAAAGAAAGGCTACCTAATATTTACGTTGTGTTTTCCTTTGGCGCCCTTTGATAATGCAATAATGCATCCACCATACTCATTGGTATATTTTTAATCTATTTTATTTTATGCGTAATATAGGTTATTTTAAAATTGAATATTGTAATTGAAATGATATTTTTTAAATATATTGTTGAACATCCGTTATATTACTATAAAAAGTAAGAACAATTAATATTTGTACAAATATTTATACAAAGTCATATACGATATCGGGTGAGAAATAATTAGATATAATTTACCCATCGACCTGACGACCTTTAATACAATTTTTTTTTGCACAAACATCGCTTTAATGGCGGAAATTAAAATTTTCAGTGCATACAACAATATAATGAGTCGACTTCAACATATCATAATATATCTATCATGTGAACGGATATTCTATTTACGTAGTCCTCGCTGAGGTCGTCGACGAATCGACTAAATATTGAAATCACTAATGATTATAATATTTTAATACAAACAATTTTATTTTCACCAAATCGTATATATCGCACGTATACGTCTCTATAAAAATATTTATTTGTAGGTACTTATTTAAATATCGGAAAACTTGAATCACTAAGATGATCACCTTGCGAACGCAGTATAGTAATTACTAATTATTGGCTATTATATTGACATTATCCGAATTAATTACACAACAAATGTAGGCTAAATATAGGTACCTATTTACTCACGAATAATATAATATTATGAGGTCGTTATAATAGTATATAAGAAAAACAGTGTTTATATCAATTTAATTTAAGACTATTGTTGTGAAACTATATTTTAAGCATCACATTTAGCTGTACATCCGACTTGAATAGTCAGGCCCTCAAGGATATTATTGTTGAATGCGGCGGTGACCAATTGGTAATTACAATAGGTAAGAACATAATATACCTAATGACATCAGCGCTCGAACTTGAAGAAGGAGGAATCTTGAAGACAAATTAGCTTCCCTCGAAATCTCTAAGCTAAACTCCAACCATCAATCTCTAACAAAATATATGCTATATAGTATGTCAGTATATTAATATACTATATTAATCATATAAATGATTAAAACAAATAGTTTTGAACAAGAGTAATGAATGTATTCACATAAAAAATAATTTAAACTTTTTGAATGTGTTAAGTAAATCATTTTTATTATTAAATGCCTATTAATTTATATTATTTAAATATTACAGTTTATTTAAATTCTACAGCTGCTGATCTGCTGTTGTGCAGTGCCATAATGCTTATGATATTATGTTGGATTTAATTCTTCAAAACGAATTTGAATGTTTTATTCGAGACAATTATCGTAGTAAAGTTTACAAAAATAATGTATGCACTTATGTTAAAAATTATTTTGTAAAAAAAGAACGTGTCATAATCCCCCTGTTCCCCCTACCAATTACAGCACTTCAGCAGTCGTAATGAACGTTAGCTTATAAATATATTTAATGAAAACACATATTATGTTATGTCAATCATTTCTTGTCGTGTGTACGTAACAACTAACACTTTATCGGGAAATAGTTGTGCAACACGCGCAGTGATAAAATATAATATATAGTTGTCTGTATTTATATTATATGTTTCGATGTAATTCAGGTAACAATTCATAAAATCGTAACCGTACTAACCACTGCAATAGTGCAAACTTCAGGAATTTCATCGAACCTGTACCAGAAGTTGTCCCCAGTCAATTGAAGTGTTTGAATATTATTAAAACATTAAAAATTCTATGAACACCACTTACCAGTTACGACCCTTGGTACCCTTGCTACAGTTACGACCTAACCTTATTATCTACTCGTTTTTGGTTGAGTATATAATACCTACATCGATTTATTACATTATCAACTTGCATACATAATTATATGATATACTTACAAATATTTATTATTTTATGATCTGATAATTTATTAAAATATTATTGATTTCGAGTAAAAATAATATTGAGCTTTTTTAAAATGTATAAAATGTCGTTTTCGTGAAATTAAAATTTCTAAAAAAAAATTTGCATAGTGTAAAAATACCAGAAGTAGCTAGTAGTTGAAGAGGGAAGAAAATACTATATAAAACACTATTCATCCTAAAAATACCCAAGTGGTTAATTTACTGAATAGGGAATAGGGATAGTAATTTAATTTATATATTATGTCAATATTGTCCTTTATCCACAACTGCAACAGTAAATTTGGTTTAATATTTAAGATTATTTTACGCACAACTACACCACTTACAGTAAAATTAGCGTGTGTTTTGACATACCTAGTCGCAAGGTCATATAAAGAAATTATGCACCCCTATAGTAATCATAAAATTCCGCCCCTCTTTTTGGCCTTCAAAGGGGGAAGTATCCATTGTTAAAATTAAAAATTATAAAGATCTATAGAAAATTATAAAACATTACTTGTATTTTAAATAAAGAAACAAATTCACTTAAGTTTCCACACGTGCGTTTTTCTGATTTGTTATTGTCTTTGAAACATGTATTTCAACACATTAAGAATGATGGTGCAAAAAAATTTGCAGAAATCATTCATTTAGATGATATAGCCCAAGTTGACGATTTTCTGTTTTTACGACGTTGCGGTTTACCACTGGGCCCCGGAGCCTTTAACTAACCTTTAAGGCTTTAACTAATTTTGATTTTTTTTAAATCCCTGCATATTTTAACGAGTTAAGAATAGCACATAATAATAATATATAATACTATACGTGTATACTAATAAAGTATGACAAGTAGACAGTAGTCGTTCACTACGCCTACCAGCTGCACGTCCGATCGCCAAATTTGAAGTCCTACAGATAAAAGTTATTAATTATTATGAACCTCAAACATCTTATTTTTAATAAATATAATATAATATACCGATTACCTATAAGTGCCGTATACATTTTTAATTTCTAATTAGATACATACTCTGATACTGAACAATATTTTTTAAAATACAAAATTTGTAGATATGTATTTTAATAACATACCAATACTGAAAAAGGTTTAAAAATTGAAAAATCAAAAAAAAATCATGAAATTTTGTCTTTTTATAGGCTATGCAAAGCCATAAAAGCTATTAAAAGCCATAATTTTTTTCAGTATTTTTACTTTTTGCTCTCCCCTAAATGTGCCATGTATTGTGAAGTGCATTATGTGTTGTTTGCGATTTGAATTTATTTTGTTTTTTGTCATTTAAAGTGCTAGAAATACAAACTGCCAGTGCAAAACATTTGGTATAGTTTTTAAGTATTTTATATAATATTTGTGACCAAGCGGTTGAACTAAAGTGTTATATATTTTTTTTTTGCATTTTTAGGTGCATTTCTTAAATTTTTTTTTTTATTGCATATAGATTCTAGCTCTAAAAATAAGCATTAACTACAGACTCGCATATTGAACTTTATACTGTCACTGCTGCAGGGTCGTAGAGAGAGAAATCTGGGCTTGGGGGTTACACCTTATTGAGGGCCTCACTGCTTAAATAATGAGTACCTAGTCTCAAATTTCTAGGCCTTCTTAAAAATTCCGGGTTCGGACTCCGGAGGAGTTCCCGCGTCCCCACTTCTCATCAGGCCTGCACTGCTGTCGTAGTCAATCGATATAAATATTTTGTCATGCGATAATGCGATATAGGTACTATAAATTCGCTGGGCTAGACCGGCGTGAAAAAAAACGCACCGGAATGTTTGGGCAAAATAATTTAAATGGTTCATTATCCCGACAATGAGTTATAATTTTAAACTGGTTTAACTTACCAAATTCTAGTGACTGTTAGTTAGATAAAATAAGAGACATGATGGATTGGCGCGCGGCGTCACTCCAATTAAAATTATCAACAAACAAACAGTCCATAAAGTCATTAGTTAAAATGAACCTACAATAAAATTTATGTCACTGAATGACGACACTATTTTCTAAATGAAAATGTGGACTGAGGTCAAGTCGACAATTAAACTCCAATACAAACAATCTCCAATAACGCAAAAAAATGCAAAAAAAAATGCTGCCTCCCACGTCGTCATTACTTTAAAAACCATTATGCCGAACTGTATCATGATTATCGAGAAAATAACACTGAAGCAAACATAATACTGATACCTACCTCAGGCTACCTATTACAAATAAATTGAAATAAAAAATAACCACATTTTCTTCTTCTTTTCAATCAAATATAAAATTCCAAACCATTTCAGTTTTTTGCAAAAGCATTGAAAATAACTCAAACGTGAACTCAAATCTTCACGCAAAAGCAGTGTTTTCCAAACGCTGTAAAATTTACTCTGCCGTCATCAGATTTGCAAAACTCCTACAGAGGAGGAAAATTTTGATTTCTATAATATTCATATAGGTATGATACTATGATGTGTCTACTAAAAGAGGGATAAACCTATAATCACCTTATCACCTGCAGACATTTACATCCTCTACTGATGTCGATCGATTTCATAGAAGAGTATAATAACTAGGCCAAAATGATTTTCAGCCAGAAATAATATTACAAACGTTGCGTGTTACATAACCAAACAAACGTCTCTCTGACTAGTTTATGTCGCGACCTTGGGCCATAAATCATAATTGAAGAACAGTGACGATTAAATTCGTTATACGCTATGCGAAGAGAGTTGAACCTCCAAAATAGAGATCTGCATGATCATGATCTGTCTGGATTATTACGGACATACATGATCCTATATACTGCAACACCAAGCCACGCTGCGGTGATCTTCATGGTTCAGACATTCTTATCCAAAAAATATAATTCCTTTATTCATATTATGATTTTTGGAATTTTTATGTATACTTAAAGACGACTGTTTCGACTACTTTCATTTTACTTTCATATACTATTTATGTCTATAATAGTGTCTATAGCTGATCCTGTACGGTGTTCCGTGACAATTAATTAAACAATGTCCGTGGATTTTCCATCTTAGACTCTGTTAAATGTAAACTGCACAGTAAACAGATTTTCAATAGAGTTATTAAGGGTGGTTTTGACCTGCAAATATAAAATATAGGTCAATAATAATTATTATACTCTATGATAATAACTTGATCATGGATGTTAATGTCCAATACACTTATAAAAATGCCCGAAAAAATTCATTTACGACATATAAAATGCAAAAAATGCCGTAAAAAGTTGTATAATATGTTAGTTACCTGAACAATGCTCATACAATTATTTAAGTTCATAAACATACGTTATTATTGTGTTTTAAATTTGAATTTCATAAATGATTTTAATCTAGAAAACAATTTTGTTTTAAGTATTTTTCGTAATAGGTAGGTAAAATTCGATTGGTAGGAAATATAAAAATATAATAATGACAAATAATTATCTCATAATGTTTCTCTCAATTGTTAAAAAAAAATAAAAAAATGCCATAAAACTTAAAAAATACAAAATAATAATTTATTGTATAGATCCATACGTTATTGAAACACATTTTAAGCTAAAAAAGCATCGTCTAACATATTCCAAAAAAGATGCAAAAGTCATCAACAATAAAAATTTTATTTCCTGTAACCAACGGCAACCTTATACAAACAAAATAATATTAAATGTTCGTGAATATTAGCAATCTAATGTAATCTAACTTGTGAGCGCCTCTTGAATGGTTGTACGAAGGAACCATACAAATTTTTATTCCCTAGCTATAGCTATCATGGTTTTGGCAGTACCTACATTGATAAGTCAGTCAGGATATCTTTTATTTATACTGGGCTAATTTAAGGACTGTTCTGCGGCAATACATAATATAATATATATATCTGGCATCTGCATAGGTACCTATAAAAAAATAAATACTTCTGATGGTTTTTGTTAAACATTTAAATAGGTACCTGTATCGTTAGATCGAATTTTAAACGAGTATAATATAAAATAGATATAATATTTAGTATAGTGTTTATTACTCGGATAACTTTATTAGAAATAATTATATAAAATGTTAGTATAATATAAGGCGTGTTTTCGCGTTTAACTTGTTTATACTTTTAATCAGGCGTGGTTATGAGATTTTGGTTATTGGTCAAAGACTCGCGAAAACGATGTGTTTGTGGTATTATTTTAAATAATTATTATCATCATATTATTTCGTATATTATCAATAACCAAACAATATAACCATTTCATTTTGATGGTTACAAATTATCAGTTACCTAAAACCAAAAGTTATTACCAAAAATATAACCAAAACCGCGAAAACGACTTGTTTATAAAATATAGTAACCAGGTTACATTTGGTTAAGCGCGAAAACACGCCTATAGTAGCATTGATATTATCTAATATTTACTAAACATTTTGAAATCATCACTATACTATAACCTCCATAGTCCACATCTTCGAAACCTGTAGTAATCTTGGTCAGTCATTCATCTTCGAAGTTAGATACACAAACTTTATTATACTTTAATATAGGGTTTGCATCACCCGCACAGGGCACTTATTATTAATATTGACATAAAAATCTCTAATTGCCTATATTATTTGTAACCATAAAAAATTTAATTTAAAATATATTACCTATTATAGTTGATTAACAATTAAAAACTCAAAAACTCAGAATTTCAATATGAATGCATTGTTATAGGTAAAAGGGGGGTGAGCAATGAGCATGCTTGGCGAATCACACTGTATATTCATGCAAACGGCATCATGCGTGTAAAAAATTACTTAAAAAATAAATCGAGTGAGTAAGAGAAATAATTTTACGACTTCTAAACCAGTAGGTAATGAAAGTTATGTAAGGTGAATATATTGACTTTATTATACTATTTATTTACTATTTCTACGACAGTAAAAATAAAAATAATATTATGTGGCTGGTATACACAAATTATTACCATAGCGAAGGCTTTAAAACAATCGTGAGGCCTTGATTATAAACACATTATAACTACCATGCATGTTATTACCAATGCTTATAAAGTTATAAGTAGAGATATCATGTCGATGACCTAAAAAAGTACCAAAAATTGTCGAAACACCTACCTATAATAATTATTTTTTAAAAAATTACGATAAAAATTGACTTATTGGTACAATATAATATAAATATAATATTCAATAAGCGTAAGTCTGTAAAAGCATACCTATGTATCCTGTACGTGGTTTATTAGTTAAAAAAAAGTATCAAATTTGGTAGTTTCTACAGAACAGGATCGTTATTCCCGTAATGCGTATTTTAATGTACAAAATTACATTGGCACCGGGTGCCTCACAGACAGTCACAGTGGCTGAAATACAAATTTAGCCGGAAAAAAGTCCATTTTCAAAGGTCATTGAAATAATTTATTTTTTGTATAAACCCAATATACATATATCATACCGAAGAGAAAAATAGTATCTCAGATTATATTGAGATCGTTAGACAGCTCTTGCGTCTGTATTTTTAATATATTTATTTTTTTCCTAGCCAGTTCCAGTGGTGAAGTTGATATAAATTATATCGAAATTGGTGACAATTTAAATTGCAATAATTCATATTCCCACTTTTATATTTATGATAATTTATATCAACCATTAAAAAATTATATATTATTCAAAATATATAATCTAGTAAACTAATTTATTTGATGTAAAATATTTAAATGTTTGCAACATTTTTATAAAAACACACCTTAGCCTATCTTTTTAAAGTGCCTATTTCAAAACTGATGCAAAATTTGAATTCAGGAGCCATTTAAACATATACGTTAATGTAAATTTAAAAATACTTAGATAAATCCCCCATCCCCTTGGGTTCAACTTCAAAACAAACGCCAAAGTTTGATTTAGCATACTCAAATCATGTAGTTTTGGTGTATTTAACAATAATTTAAACTAAAAACTAAGATCTATTAATTTTTTCCTTCTAAAATGTAATTTCAGACCACTGTGAGCTTTAAGAACAGGGACACTCGGACTCAAAAAAATTTTTGCACTCTGAAACCATTCGACCAATTATTTCAATAATAAAATGTGCCTTATATGGAATCGACAACCGGTTGATTCAATCAAAACGACCTGCACAAAATTTCAATCGCTGATTGAATCGCACCGATTACAACATTAACGATTTATGTCGATCACTTATTATTTGAAAACCGTAAAAAAAGCCCTAAACGAGACGGTGACCTTGAGCTCTGCGCGGTAGGAAGAGAAGAAAAAGAAGATGTGAAGAATAAATTGATTCTATATGTGAATTATTTGATATTCTCATAACTTTTTGTCGGTTATCATTACTCTCGATTTTTTTCTGTGTGATGGTTCTTAACAATATTATAAGGTCATAACTAATTAACTGAATTCAGATATTGAAACATCAGGGCACTTTTATATTTTTATTTGAGCAGTGTCTACAAAATACTATCAATAATTTTCATTTGAAAACACCAGAGCTTACAATCATAAAATCTGTTTAATTATTTTTGTTTCTTAAGTACTAAAATTCCTATATAATATCTTAACTATAGCTTAAGTACAAAGTACCCAATAGTTGAATGCAGATAATCTTAGTAAAATGTGTCTTGTGGAAATTCGACCGGTTACTAGAATCAAAACGACGTGCACAAATGTGATTATTACATTGAGCGGAACTCGCACCGATTACAACATTAACGATTTGTGCCCACCACTGTCCACTTGTAATTACATTTTTGCGAACCGTAAAAAGAAAAATCAAAATCGGGCGGTGGCCTCCACGGGATGATGATGAGGAGGAGGAGAAGGAGAAGAAGAAAAAGAAAAACTTACGAGAAGAGTTAATTTCTATGTGTAAACTGTTTGTCAGTTATGATAATAATAATTAATAATAAATTATTGTATATTATTTAAGAGGTCTCGCGGGGCCACAGAGTAGTTTGTAATTTGTATTATTGTTATTATGATGATTATCGTTACGAGAAGACGAGCGACGGCCGTGGTGTACAACAACAATATTATTAATAATAATAATAGTGATGATAATAATATATTATAATAATAATAAATGTAGATGTACCGGTCAGAACCGCGGTGCGCTCGGACGAGACGGTAGGAAAATAAAAATTTAAGACGCTGCCGCCGCCGCCTCCGTTCACTTTCACTCGGACCGCACGCGCGCGACTTCTGCCAACAACTGTATAGTCGACAGTCGTTCAGTTACCCGCTGGTCGCGTGCGCCTCAGCTGCTGCGGTGGTCACTGACGGAGACGGACATCGTGCGTTTTACAGACACCGTATCCGGAAAATTCGCACGTGAGTACACTTAAACTTGTCTATGCACACGCCGTTGTTGTCGTATATTATTATCAAATTATTTCGTGTTTGCGATATCCACAATAATTATTATGCGTTTGATTTTGTGTTGATTTTACTCTATGA
This sequence comes from Nasonovia ribisnigri, assembly GCA_027563435.1. Taxonomy (NCBI): domain Eukaryota; kingdom Metazoa; phylum Arthropoda; class Insecta; order Hemiptera; family Aphididae; genus Nasonovia; species Nasonovia ribisnigri. The sequence goes on along the minus strand of JANEHU010001371.1, from coordinate 108,811 downwards.
CCCACGACTCAGTAGTCCTATAATATATTATAAGTACGTGTCATCGCAGAGCGGTGGTCGTTTGGCGAGAGTTATTTTTCACAAAAAAAATGGGTGACTTTCATAATAATATTATTTTATACCGTTTGGGCGAGTGAAATTATTTTTACCCGCGTCAGTGATATATTATGGACTTTAATGGGCATGTGGTTTTATTTTATTCAATTTTTACCTTATTATAATATGCGTTACTATATTACAATATTACTACACTGACTTCTTTTTAAAGTTAGAGTTCATTATTAATAATTATGTACATTGTATGTGATTTTATTTTATTGTTTTAATTTTTTTAATTCTATAATAATATAATTATATACGTTACAATACATAATATAATATATAAATTATAATTTACCTTTAAAAGTATAAATTTATATTTATAATCTATACTTATTCACACAAACGGTATTTTTGGTAGAATAAACACACTCGCCCAAACTGTATAGAATAATATTGGACGGTATATAATTCGCTCAAAAATACCACACTTTGGGTCGAATCGCCCAAACAGTCCACCCGCCGGTGACATTTGTCACTCGACAGACTTGCAGATTTGATCAATGCCTATACTTCTCCTTACGCGTAAGTACTCCATCATAAGTCGTAAAGGGCGTAATTCATTTGAGAGTAAATGACCAAAAATGTACCCGAGTTATAAACATCCCGTCAATCGCGCTAGAAATTAACCGATCATTTGGTTGAAATTAAATATTATTTAACACGACGTCGGCTCATACTATATTATTGTCTATTATTGTAAAAACCCCTATACAGCACTGACCCGCGAGCAATATAAAATAGCAAATTTGAGTTTAAAATATCCAACTTTTTTTTGTTAGTTTTGATATTAGAGTGAATTATTTTTACCTATCATATCAAACTTCCAAAATCCAGAAAAATTATTTGTGTTTATTTATGATATATTTGGATCTTTACTATATTTTTTTACATAATTTCCGACACATGATATTATCAACACTACAATAGTTATATTTGCATGAATTGTGTTCAAGAAACATTTTTAACCCTACCAGTTAAAACTGGAGAGAAAGTCCTAAACCTCTAAAAATGAGAAATGCAGTAGTCATGTAAGGATCCATATAAATTTCAACTAAACGATATAATATATTATCAATTATTATATTAAACTCGCCCAAACGATATGCGGTTTTCCAAAATGAAAACCGCTCATCGTAAAGTCATTTTCGCTAATATCGTGGCAAAGCTCGTGGTTATACAGAGTGTAAAAAAAATACCGGACAAGTAAAAAGAAATTGATACTATAAGTTAAACGTATGACAAAAATTATGAAAATTATATGAATAATAAATTATTTATGAAACATATACTTATGTAAGGAAAGCATACCTACTTTGAAAAAAGTTATTATGTTTCAAATTAATTTACTCCAAAAAAATATTTATATCTTAAAAAATTTAAAAAAAATAGTATACTTGACTTAAATAAACGTTTTTACCATCGACATTAATCTAAAAATTAGATTGACAACTGTCCATTTTGATATTTTCCCAATTAAAAAAAAAAAAAAAATCGAAAATTTGAACCTCAAAATAATAATAGGGCTTACGAATGGTTTAATTCGGTCATGGCTCAAATTTTGCAATTGCATTTGCGTGCTTTTATTATAATTTTAATTTGGCTAGTTGGACTTATTACTAGTATATAAGTACATATAAGCTAGAAAGACTTTCCGAAATTTCAAAAGTTTTTAGTGTATATTTTTGTACCGTTGAGATTCTATAACTTTTTAGTTCGCATATATTTGTTGATTTTACAAACAACATTGATTGAATAACTTGTAATAGTAATTGATGATAAATAATTTTGTTAATAAAAACACGAACATTCGTTTGAGATTTTAATCTTGCACCACATATAATCATGAACTCGAAAATATATATTTTATACTTCAACACTCGTATAATTTAAAACAAAATTACTAGAATTTTCAATGTAAAAACGTGCAACTCTACGAATAAAAAAAACTTTCAAGCGTATACATATAATATATCTGTTTTTAAGCGCATATCTGAATATATATTTAGTACATTTTTAGTACATTCATTAGAGCTTTATTCTAAATTTCTAACGGCCACAACATAATTCTAAATACCGATATCGCTCCCAAAAATATGAAATTTATCAACTATTTTAAATATATTTTCCCGTAACTCAGGTCACACAGGTCATGTACTCATGTGAATGGTGTACAATTGCACACCCTAAGAAGAATTCTACTATTACTTTCAATATTTAATTTTATTCTAAAACATTTTTATAATTGTGTGAAAAATGTAGGTGTAACAAAAAAATACAATACATAATATATTCTAAAAAATCTGGCAAAAAAATCCTGCTCGAGGCCGAGTGGCTATATTTTTAGGTACCTATATATGCTTATCTAAATTCGTTTCTATGTAAAACCAACTAGATTTTTGCAGTAATCGGAAAAAAAATGTAATTCGTGTACCTACTTATAGCTAGTATACCAAGAGTTGCGGTTATCATACCAATAGACAATATGTAGCGAGGTATTATAATATTGTATTATTACTATTATGGGGAACGGAGTGGCCGAGCTGACTACTGCGTCGGTTTAAAGTTTAAACGCGCACCGTCAGCGGTTCAAATCCCACGGGCGACATAACTCTCTGGGCAGGCAATTGCTTAGGCAGCAAGGCTGCCATCCCCCAACTGGAAATGGCAGAAACCTACGGGTGGCCAATAGAAATTCTGCTAAATAAGCGTCCAAACTAGACCTCCGGGCCTACTCCAGAACATAGCACCATACGAAAAAAAATTACTTTTATATATATTTTATAGCATTTCGCGAGCGTTCTGTAGCAAAACTGCAAATGTATAGGTAGGTATAATGACCGATTAATTTTCGGACAGGCGAACCAATTTCTTTTTTTACACCACTCTTGTCATGCAGCTGGTGTAGGTTTAACAAAAATACTATTAAATCACAGAAATAGCCGTTTAAAAGATAAAAAATTATATTTAAAAAAAATTCACTTGACTTCTTTGGATTTACGCCTGAACATAATAATTATGGAACTGTAGGGTTCAGATCTTGTTGCATTAAACAAGTCCAGAATATACAATCGAAATTTGCAAAAATTGCTCTTAAGTTTAGGTCATTTAGGGTGATAGTAGTAATAGTGACTACTATAGTAAATACTATATATACATAGTAAATATTTAAATTAACTAATCAAATGGTCGCGTCTCGCGTGTATTTTAATATCGTTTCTATAATCACTATAATAATACATTTTAAATAGTATTTATATTTGTTATTATACCTTAATATATTACCTACATTAATCTTGGTTTGCAATTCTTTGACGCAGCTCCCTTCATTAACTCCCTTGACGTTCTTGAGAACCATGACACACAGTTTGAATACCTCTGCTCTAAAGTCTAAACACGAATTTAATATCAAATGTTATTAATAATTGTTACAAAACGTTTCTTCTACTTCTTCTCGTATTGGTATTCAAATTACCTTCACTTTACATAAGTAGCAAATTTGTACTGCCCTATTGTCTGAAAGCCGAAAGTCTCAAAACGCTCAAATTTGTCGAATATGGCCTTTAGTAATTCATGTAAGAAGTTATCTTGAATTCTCAAATCCTACTAAATTATTAGAAATACGGCAATTTCCAGTCTTAAACAAGTTTAAACGATGCGTACCTGCATATGACTTCAGTCTATTCAGATGTCGTTATAGATTTTGAGCTGACCGATTAACTTAGTAAAGTACAATATTGATTTGATATTGGAGTTACTTTTCTTGTCTAGGAGACTTATTCACAAATTTCAAAAAAATTCCAAATGTCTTACGCAGCTATCTATCCTTTATAATATGTCATTTAGAGATTTAAACTGTATTTGGCGGTAGATATTTATTTAGACGAATTTAATCTCATCGTATTGACCTCGATTTACTATATTTATATAACTATTATACATTTTAGTAACTGAACTTTACTTACTGCTCTTTAATAGTTCTCACATAATCGTGAGAAGAAACTACATACAAATATGTTGGAGAAATATAAGTGTGTGCTCGAAATGTTTAATAGAGCTTCGGTCGTGTTTGTTTCTAAAATTTGATGATTGATAAATCAACATTGCTTACAAATGTATCAAAACCAATACCTAATGGATACGTAGCACGTTCAATATCATGTAAACGTAGTTTATATCTTATATGTTTAATTATAAATTATACTTAAGAATTAATAGATTATAGTTTACTTGAAAGTACACAATAGGTAACCTGGATGTATATACGTGATATAATCCCTTAATTTCTGAAATAACAAATTGTGAAAATCATATGACCTATAGACTATAGTGAAACTTCCGTAGTACAAACTACAAAGTCTCATGAGCAACTAAAAAAAATTAGTATTACCTATATAGAAATTCGTTAAAATATAATTAAATACATTTGATTCTAATTCGGTTTGGTTCTCAAAAATATTTCGTTAAACTGAGAATGACGTTAAATGGAAGTTCGTTGTATACGGAAGTTTTACTATGTGTTTTATAAAAAAATTTAATTCTATCGATTTAAAAAAACAACCTACTCACAATATCTATGGAAAAGTGTTAATAATAATAATAATAAATTACAGGTATATGCGTAATAGGAAACGATTACAACGCCAATTAAATCTCTCCGTCGCAATTCCAACTACATTATATACAATAATAGCGTATTAAATGCGTAGGTATCTAACGAAATTCGTATTAAATTTGTGTCTTCGTAATAGTTCGTATAAGGACATTTATACAGAAGTATTACTCACTCGGTAAGATTATTTTTGTCAAACTAAAATCGTCGCTGTGTAACATCCTCTTAAGAACACATCATTTAACCAAAACTATTAGTTCGGCGTTGCGGCGGTCCTATAGTATATCCTACCACTTGTTGAATTTATTAAAAATTTCTTTGATAGCGGATTACATTGTTATACAGATTATATTGTATTATAATATTGTCACTGCTATTGAGTTGGTACTTATGCGGAATACATACCTATAAATATATATCACACCCACGTGATTTGTAATAATAAAAATTCCAACTATACGTTAAATAAATTATAGACAATATTAGAGAATTTTATTTTTTTATTAGTTTCTGTTCAATGTGTATAGTGTATAATAGACCTAGTGTACATTATTATGCATACAAATATTATACCATACCTATACGATTCTTTTTTCCAAACGAAAATCATATTGTGGCTAACAGACTTCCTCTTATTAATATAAAATATCTTTTGATCGAAGTCATTAGAATGTTCCTCTAGTAACCTACCATCTGTTATATAGATATCAATATTATATTACATTACATTATTTGTGAATATTATAGTATTGTCACTGTTAACAAGTACCTACTTATAAACTCGTACATAATGTACATAGTATTTCTTATTTATATATATATATATTCTTGTGTATCTACAAGAATGAAATTCGTATTCAATTTGTGTCTTCTTATAAGGTTATACAGAAGTATTACACACACGATAAGATTATTTTTGTCTAACGAAAATCATCGGTGTGTGACGACCTCTTAAGAATACTTCGTTTGATCAAAACTATTGGAACGGCGGTCCTCTAGTAGTCAGCTATTATATATGTTATCCTACCACCTGTTGAAATTATCACCAATTTCTTTGATAAAAAATAATATATATAGCATATAATATGTTATATACATTATATTACATTGTTTGTGTTTATTATTATTTATATTATCACTTTTATTAGGTACTTATAAACTCGTATATTGTGCCTAAGTCGATAATGTAAACAATTTATATGCGGAGTATATAAATACATTAATCTTACCTGATATTCGAAATTCCAACTACGTTATAAATTATAGAAAATAATATTGTATTTTATTTTTATTCATTCGTGTTAAATTTGTACCTATACTGTACATAATATCGAAGTATTAGGTACCTACACCATGCCTAAACGAATCTTTTTCTCAAACGAAAATCATAATATTGTGAAGTTTTTTGAAGAATAATATATCCTTTGACCAAAATTAATGGAACTACAACCCATTGAATTTATTAAAAATGTATTTGATAGCAAATGTATAATATTACGTATATTGTCACTGTTATTACTTTAAATCGCAGGTACCCCAATAATAAATTTAGCCAATGCCGATAATATTTTAATAAGCGTATACACAATATCCATGTATTATAATAATAATCTCACCGGATTTTTCATAAAATAAATTGCGACGAATGTGTTGATTAACACAAAAGCACTTTTAACCGTGTCATGTGCTATTACAATGGATCAGAGATATGTGCATAATATTATTATTACGACGATGGCGTTGTGTAATATAACACCATAATAACATTGTTATGTATAATATAAGTCTTCAAAGTACCTACCAAAATTTCACTCGCAGTGTCGAGACGCCAGTACGAGATATATACATCATAGTTCATTCTTCCGTAAAAACGAATTCACTTTTGTGAGATTATAAAATAATTGTAGTCTGCAGAGAACAATGGATAACGCACTACTATAAAGTGAGATATCATTATAATTTATAATATATACCTACCTACTCATATAATTATTTACATTTGATATAAAAACACTCATATGATTTCGGATTGATTTTCTTGGTTATTAATTATTTTAGATTCTGAGCGGAGCGATAAATGTATTGATTTTACAATGATGTGTGTTTTTTTATTTTTTATTTTTTTTTGTGTTAGTCATCACCTTTTAGGACAGTAAAAATGCTTCGATTTTCTTCAACAGTACCTTTTCTGATAGAAAAGTGAATCTAATTGGTACTTTAGGGCGTAAAAAGTTAAAATTTCCCAGTAGTTTTCAATAGCGCCGTGAAAAACAAATGAAAAATTAAGGGAAAAACGGGAAATTTTACGGAAAACCAATTTTCGACAAAATCGATTTTTGTTTTTGGTATAACTCTAAAAAAATGACTGTAGATACATGAGATTTTGACTGAATGTTTATATTAGCATTTTTTATACACCATAACATTTTAAAAAATATTTTGATTTATCTTGAGCTGTTTACAGACATTTTCATTTTCCAATTTTTTTAGATTTTTTTCTATAGATTTCTATAAAACTTTATTTGTTGGGTAAAAAAACTTGAAAATTTAATACAAGGCTACTAATATATTTTTACAATAATACATGAAAAATATTAAAAATCCGTAGTCACAAATTTCTTTTATAAGCATTTAAAGTTCAAATATTGACAAAATACGTAAAAAATACGAAAATGTGCAAATTATTTTGAGTTAAAAATTCATAACAAATTTTCTTTTTAAATCTAAGATTTGAAAATGTAACACATGATTTCTCATAAGTTTGCCTAAGTTTATCAAAAAAAATTATCTAATACCAATTAAAATTTAATTTTTATGAGCGTTTGAAGTTCATACTTTTACAACATTCGATATCAACTCGATTTCTCATGTAGCGATTTTCTTATTTTGTTGTAAATCAAAAATGAATAACTGTTGATACTTAAAAATTTCACCAAATATTTATATTAGCATTTTCTATACACCATACAATTTTAAGTTTTTGAGCTTTTTACGGACCATTTCAAATTTCAATATTTTTAGTTTTTTTTTATATAAATACCAATAAATTTTTATTTTTTGGGCCAAAAACCATAAAAATTTAATACAAGACTCCTGATATATTGTTACAACAGTAACTAAAAAATATTAAAAATACATAGGCACACATTTTTTTTATAATCATTTAAATTTTGAATTTTGATAAAATTAATCAAAACCTAAAAAATTATTAATTATTATAATTAATCAATTATAAAATGTTAAGTTTTTATAACTAAGGATTGAAAATTTAAAACAAAGATTCTAATAAATAGTACATACTGTAATCAAAAAATCTAAAAAATATATAAACACAGTTATTTTTTACAGACATTTTAAGTTCAAATTTGGACGAAATTACATATTGAAATCAATATTAACGAGTAAAAGTATATATTATAATATTTTTCCAGCATCACTAATAATTTTAGGTTAATAATTAAAAATATGAATTATATTAATTCGACTTACCAGCTACCGTATAATAACAATATCAATATAATTTAAAATATCTTAGACTGACATACCGTCTCCGCTCAGAATCGTTTTTCGTATACAATGATATTATATCATTGAATTCAAATTTAATACCATCCATTATACAGTGACCTCCTTGTAACCTACTGCACAGCGGAGCGACATCCACTTGACCCCCTTTTTTAGTTTATATTGATAATTACATTTTCCATTATTATATAGGGTTTAACAAAATAATACCTGACAAATAAAAGTAAAAAATTGATAATAGTATGAAACGTATGACAAAAATATAAAAATTATGTAGATAGTAAATAGTTTAAGAAATATTTAGTTTGTCAGGAAATTCCTAAGATGATTACGTTTCATACTATTGTTTACTAAAACAAACTATGTTTCGTTTGTTTTTAAGATTATCAGGTCAAAGATATTTGTTATCATAATAATAATATATATCTTGACGTCTTGTACGCTCGAGTGATCTTATGTATGTAATTTATAATTATTTAAGTAGGTGCCTATATTATGTTTTCTAGTAACTCCTATATAAATAACTATTATACACAACAAGTCGTAGTTAAATATAGAAGTTTCAATAGTTATTTATTCAAAATTTACTTTGCCATTCACCAAAAAACATCATTCATTCCATATTTCCATATGTATAAAATGAGCGAGTACATATTATTTTAATTCATTATATTATTACACACACACAAATATACGAAATATTATTGAAAAACAAATTGGAGTAAATGTATGCCAAGGTCTCTGTATTCTTGCAAATTGTTCGTAAATTGTTCGTTTATGCCGTTTGATAATTATTATATCATACTTATAGTATCCATATGAATGTCTTTGTCTACGCTAATATATTTTAATTTTAAACTTTAATATTATGTTTTTCTATTGTAATATATGTAAACTGTTAAGTATTATACTATATTGTAGACATGTTTTTTTAGCGTCGAAATTTTAATGAAACATACATTGCATATTATCTTGTCAGATAAATGTACAGATTTAAATTTATTATTTGTAAAATATTACCCGATGAGCCATTATTTTGTTTATGGTAGAATTATGGTAAAATTTAAATTTGAATAGCTAAACACGCGACTAATAGTCTTCGACTATATATCAATATTCCCTTTAAAATAAAAATGCGGAGTAAACGATGTAAGGACAATTGTTTTTATCAAGCCTGAAGGATATAATAATATGTGGATTGATTGTATCGTATAGTGGTATCATGATATATTATCCCACTAATGAGTAACAAATTTCAAGCTTGAAAAATTAAATCTAATAATCCCCTATATTATGACTAAGTGTATATCTTTACGAGGTAGGTACACCTAATACCTACGTAATATAATATTATTACTTGTTGGACTTTTACGAAATTCTAAGACTAATTGCATTTCCTGTCACTATACATTATACTAGATCCGAAGGTTGAGGCGTTTTCATCGAACCACACAGTATTATATTATCACGTCTCGAATATATAAAGTGTAACAGAATTACCTGACAAATAAAGATAAAAATCGAGATTTGTTAAACGTATGACAAAAACTATTAAGAAAATGATATGTATAGTAAATCTGACTTAAATAAACATTTTTACTATCAATATTTTATTAAAAAATTATATTTACAAATTTTCTACTTTGAAATTTTTCAAAAAAAAATTGTATTAAATTTTAAATTCTTTATTTTTAGTACAAAAAAAAATGAATAAAATTGTATACTGTACCTACCTACTTGTAACGCAAGTGTCTATAAATTGAATGTATAAAAAAATAAATGTTTAAATATTGAAAAGTTATTTCATTTGTCAGGTCATACTGTTACACTCTGTACATTTCACCCCAAGAGTCTTATAATGTGTGTTGCATTATTATTTATTTACAAGGTCGTTGCAGCAGCTTTAAACACCCGTTGGAAATATAATAATTTATAATATATACTGTACATGCACAATGTCATTACCTTTCCGTTGCGGTCGAGCTACCTATATATATTATTAGGTATTATGTTTTATGGTCCAGTAAAATTAGCTAAGTAGCCACAATAATAGTAATAGGTACCTAGGTTAGTACCTATGTATGTATATTATGTGTGTGTACTGTGTAGGCACCTACCTATATTATAATTTGCGTTTATTATCGCCACGGTTGCACGAAGACTGATCGACTCTCGGCAGGATTGATCTTCACCGTCCACCGCGTTGTGAATCGGCAACATTTTTCAGAAATCATCTCGAAATCATAATGAAGAAACGCTATGGTAAAAAAATATTATAACTGCAACCTTGACCCGGTTGTACGCCCGGGTTTCTGCAATTACATCACTGCGGCGGGCCGGTTACCGCGGTATAATACCTAATACCGGTTAGACAGTGGAACACTCGAGCACGGCCACAATAATAATATGACGTGTGCGCGCGTTTATTATTGCTGCAGCATATCATAATAATATAGGTACCTTTAATACCTAATATACGCGTGGCGCGGACGACCGAGGGTTACAATTTCTTAGACTTTCCCAAAACAAACGAACTTGTCGCGACGAAAAGAGTATACATTATATATAGTACTCGCCACCTTGAACCCGATATAGGTATGTTACGGGCAGCGTGGAATACCGGGTACGTTAAAATTTGCAAATTTGTAAAATGTTGTCCTGAAATCGAATTGAATCACGAATTATGTTATGTGCAATATTTTGTATTAAATTTATCACTACCCATACTATAGGTAATAAATGATAATATTATATAATATTGATGGAAAAAAATAATTAATATATTATTGATTATAATTTAATTATATTATGATTATTTTAAAGTAATTGTAATAAAGATGCTAATTATATACCTTCAACTATGGATTGATGATCGATGCACGCAGTTTTGCAAAACAAATAAATGCAAGTGTAGGAAAGCAAACTGCAAACTGCAATCCTAAGTGTCATTCCTATAGTAGGTAAATCGTGTAAAAATAAATAGGTAATGATAAAATTCTAAATAATCTTAATATAATATCAAACAATAATCTATATTGTTTTATTTTGTATGGCTTTGTGCCATCAATATTAGGTATATGATTACTATAATTATTATTATAATTGTATTGTTTTATAATAAATAGGTAATAATAAAATTATAATTACTTATAATATAAATGTTGTATTACAAAATATTGCTCAAAAAATAATTTATTCGTATTTGTGATTCTAATTTCCCGTAACATATAGGTACAATAACAAGTTAAATTATACTACTGCAGTGTCGTTTGTTTTGTCAAATACTTCTATATATATGTGTGTGTGCTTGTGTGCATATGGGTATTCATGTATAATATATTGTGAAGTTCGCGGATAAACTGCCCATGCACATGCGCAGATGATTGTCAAACGAACTTTCACGTTTGGAACGTGAACAATAAGCACAATATTTAATTAAAGAAAAAAAAACAGACAACGCCGGAAACGTAATTTAGAAATGATGTTAATACTATCTAATTCAAAACTTTCAAAATCGATATTATGATACATATGGTTAAAAGTTAAAATATAATTTTAATTATGGCCATCTTACGACCTTATAATTCGTTTTGGATTTAACTAAAAATTTTATTTTTTATTACATATTTATATAATCAATTGGAAACTTTTAAATAATTTAATACGAATAATATTAGTCCATCATATTACAATATATTGCGTTTATAATATTACAAAATACGATCGCGCTTATTCTTAAATACTGTATGTTTAATCAACATTCAACAATAATATTGTACTGTATCTATTTTGATTTGATACTCATGTAAAGGTATGTTGCAGACTGCAGTATGACGTATAGGTTAGGTGTACCAAGTAGGTACATTCATTTACATTAGGTATTATAAAATTGAATATCGATTAAATCTTTTTGCAACCTGAATTTTAAGTAATATTTTTAATGATTTGTGTATATATGAGCTTTCTAAAAATACGACCTTGACAATTAACGTTATTTTTATGTAGCGATTGGAATTGGGTAAATTCTCGCCATACGCGTAGAAAAGAAATAAATTACAACTTTGTCAACGACATATACAGGGTGTCCCGTAAAGTATGCACTTTTTAAAACTGAATACATTTTTAAAATGTTTAATGAAAATGCTTTTATTTCTATATATTTACATTTAGCCACATCTCTGACTCAACAATGAAAAACTATATCCTGCACGAGAATAGTGGTGCCAACAAAAAGTTAAAAAATGCCATCAAATCCAAAAAGCCCTTTCTTCGTAGGACACCCTTTAATGTTATAAATAAGTGAAATTGTCACAATAGTATAATAAAGAGTACCTATTTAATATTATATAATAACGTTTTACCGCGGACCGCGAGCAAACGTACCAGACAATATTGTTATTTTGTTCATCACTTTTATTCGAATATAAATTAAAAATATTATAATCATTAATATCACTTCGTCGTTTTTGTTTTTCAGAATGATCTGACACCAAGCATGAACATGAAAGAGCCATGGCCGGCCATACAATCACGAGTTACCAAACATTTCTATACCTGTTCACGTTCATCGCAATCGGTACGTGCGCGTGGTCGTTCTGGTCGACCGCGGTGTTAATACCTACTTAATCACACTATTATATCACTAATTATATAATTAAAATATATATTATAATGATAAATTAACAGTGCAGTGACTACAAGTGCAGCAGTATAATGATGATTGTGCACGACTATCATAAGAAACGATATTTACTGAGTGTTCGATTTATTTTAATTTTGGTGGGGATGAAAATACGGATTCATATTATAAGCATGCAGTAAGATAGAGGGGGGATGGTCTCTAAAATAGAAATCGACAAAGCTCATTATCACTCCTTAAATGTTCAGATAACAACATCGTCAACGGAAAAATAGGCAGTCGTTACCATATAAATAAAAAGACTTTAATGCACTAAGTTATGCAAAAATAAATGTTGATATAATATATAATAATTATACTTAATAAAGTGCCCTATAAAACGTAAAAATATGATGTAAAATATCAAATGAATTAATAATAATATGTGTTAAGCTATTACATACATAAAATATTTTAACTATTATATTATATTTATTTTTTATCATAAAATAATAATTTGTAAATAATTCAAATAAAAAATGATATAATATTATACAGTGAAACCGCTAAAAATCGGAAAATCGCGGTCCCTGAAATATTATTCGATTTTTCGGAGGTGTTCGCTATTCAGAGGGTTCAGATTGTAGAGTTTGTAATTATTTCCCGAGAAAACGTCCGCTATCGGGAGATGTCCGCTAGGAGAGGTTCTCACTGTATTAAGTTATAGTGTCTAACCTGTGCAGTGCCTATAACTGCAGCTGTATAATGATTGTATGGATATCATATATTCATATTGTCAACAATGTTATAACGAGTGTTCGATATATTTTAGCTTTGGTTGGGATGAAAATACGCCATTTTTCTATATAAGCCAGTAAGATGGAGAGGGGATAGTCTCAAAAATATAAATCGACAAGCACATGCGTTAAAACTTTAGACTATTTGTTTTGGTTTTGTTAAATCTATTCATTACGAATTGGAATGTTCGATGACGAATATCTATGGTGATTGATGATGCTGAGCTTTCGTTTCATGAGGTGATCATATTATGTTATCGAGGCCTTGGATTGCAGCTGTTGAGCCTAATAATACCATAAACAAAAAGACTTTAACGCATTAAATTTTGTAATAATACATTTTAATATAATATGCTTATTAAAATGTCCTATAAAACGTCAAAATATGTTGTAAAATACCAAATAAAAACTATAATAAAAGTTGAGCTATTAAAATTTTTTTTTTATATTTAACATCATAATGTATAACTAATTCAAGTAAAGAATGATTTCAGCTTATAAATGTTAGCAGTAAAATTAAAACCTCTCCCATTTTTCCCTTAAATCGAATACATTTATTCAAATTATGATTTTTAAAATTTTTAAGTACATAGGTTATAATATAATTTATATAAGTTTATATATATCTCTAAAGAGTAAAGACCATATTTTCAAAAACCTGATTTACAATATCGATATCTATTCAAAGTCCTGTTGTAACTATACTTTTCTAATGAAAACACCCCCCCCCCCCCATTTTACTACAAACATTTTTGGGATAATCTTCTTAAAAATATTGTTGTATCTAAATTAAAATTCTTATGAGTAGGTACCTAATTAGTTTCTGAGTTATTAGAATGTTTAAATGTTTATACGTATTATAACAATTTTTAAAAATGGTTTTACAAAAATATAAACTATATTATATAATACTACATGTAGGTATAGTATTTATTATACTTCGACCATTTTTACAAATTATTTATATTAGTAGATAAATATCACCTAATTACTAACATTTTAAAATCATCTAAGCCCATATCTACTTACTCCATTACCACATATTATACATATATTATCCTTAGTACACAAAGTTACATAATTCAAAAACTAATGGTTCGAATTTTGATTTAGATAATTTGAAATTCTCAATAAAAAATATCTGCTAAATAATTAAAAGTAAAAAATTGTGGTTCCTATAATTGAAAAGCAGAAGTTTGTATTGTCACAGAATCATGATCCTTATAATAGTGGTACAAAAAATCTCAAGTTTTCGAAATAATATGGTCTTCGCAAGTGTATTTAAAAATTCCAATATAATATAATATGCATAATTTAAGCATACAAATAGGGTGAGCATGTTTATATGTCACCTTGTATAAAATGTTACTTTATAGTTTATTGTATTGTATTTGGTTACGAAATATATTTCTATCCTTCACTGCCACTTTTACTACTAAAATATTATATTAAATGAGATAGATGTGCCAATGCCTATAATAATCGTTCACCATAAAAATACATCGCAGGTACGTAAACTAACGTTTCTGCGTTTCAGGCGAAATACTGTGTCAGGGTAGAGACGGCCCTGCAGCGAGACTTCAGACGCTACAGCCCAAGGGTCGCGCCATACCTGTAGCTTCCGCTAACGGAGGTCCTGCGGCGAACGCCATCGGCCGCCCGACCAAACAACAGCAGCAGGATGCCATCCAGAAACAGACCACGCCGACACCGCCGGTCTCGGTCAAAGAGCTGTTCAACTCTTCGTCGTGCGTCGAACCTCCGTTCACGTGCCCTCATCCAAAGATCCAGTTTTACTTGTACACCAGGTACTATACCTAAAATGCTAAATAATAATAACAATAATATTGCAGGTTATGACGTGGAAGAATTGACAGCTGATGTAATATCACTGCCAACAAAAATGGAATATTAAAAACAGAAATGAAAAAATATTGATTAAAAAAGAAATTATACGACATACCGAGTTATATATAATTATTATAATTACTAATTACATATTTAATTAGTTCTTTCTGCTGTATATGTGAATTATTTTTATATCAAAACCTGACGGACGACTGGATTTTTCTTTTTTTCGATTTTTCATATTTCCTGTAATATAAGTAGGTAGTACACAAAATGGTATTAAAATGTTTTGGATCGTTAATATACGCTACGTGATGCGGATTTGCTTCAAAACAATCTCAATCGGTTTTATGACTATTGCAATAAAAAATTATATTTTATTCATTTTTAAATTTCTTTTCCTAATTACTATTTAAAAAAAAAACAGTTCACACAAATACTATCTGAATGATATCGATTTAGTCCTAGCCAGTCATATTGAGGAACTGGGCTTTATCGTTTTGATTTGTCCTTTCATTTAATGATCACTATAAATGTTTATATGGAAGATAAACCATCTTCAATGTCATTTTTAATTAATCGAATCTGTTAATTCTCTTTTCACTATATTAGTCCGCTATTGCAGTGGCATAGCCATTTTAAGTCCGAGAGGAGGATACAGAGGTTTTAAAAAAAATATAAAAATGCTTCCAAGTGTTCTTTTTGTGTATAATTTGTGACTACGTACCTTACTACTAGTATATATTGTAATTTGTGTATGGTGTAAAAGTCTAAAATTGATCCTAGACATAATTATTCAATATTTAAAATGTTTAATAAATCTCACTTGTTGGAAAAGGTTGGGTCGACCCCTGTTTTATATCTACTTTGTCAATATTCGGAAAAAGATTACCATTTGGCCGTACACGACTTATTGTCCCCTTACGCCCCTTGAAAACTGTACTAATTATGAGTATAACTTAAAAAAAACTTCACCATACGAAAAACTACAATAATATATTATATATATTATTTAATTAATAATTAAATATTCCCAACTTGAAATTGATTTGCTTTTCTCGAAAAATAAGTCATCGTTTGCAGACAAAATTTGAGAAACACGTCATTATATTATCAAGCTGTTGATCACTGATTTCTTTTTAAAAATCATCTCATTTATCTACAAAAAATATTCTAAACCCGTTTTATTTATGGTCGTATATGTCATGTTTGACGTTGGATAGGTAATCGGTTGTCAATCTATTATGCCATATTTATTTATATTTACACTATGTACCCCTCTACACCATGCTATACTATCATTTCGACTCCATGGAATACCGAATAAACACTGTTTGAAACAAATTTAAAACCCTCAGCATTATAACTTTTATTTCATTGTGACGGTCGTCGTGCGATTATGGCTATGCATAATATAGGTTAGGTTTGTATGTATATTAAATATTTTATTATAAATATATACATAGCGTAGGTCGTATAGCGATAATATAATATTATAATATTATACTTTCTCTCGTTTTGTGGCTTTCGTTTACACCGAAATAACCATAATAATAATAAATGTGATTTAACTGCTCGTTGTTTCAGGCTCACGCAAAACAATCCCGACTTGTTGGACGTGACCGATCCGGAATCTTTGTACACGTCACACTTCAACCCCAAACATCCGGTCAAGATTATCATACACGGTTTCCAAGGTGGCAGAAACCTGTCGCCGAGTACCGATCTCCGGAACGGTAAGTCGACAATAACAGTGCATCGACGTTTGTAAACTTTTCCGATGGTAAACTCTCCCGGATCTCTACTTCAGTCCTACCTGATGGGTACATAATATTGTAAGCTCTCCCGGGTCTACTCGAATACTACCCGAAGGGTGCATGTAAACTCTCCTCAGTCGCCAATAAATTTGTTTATAAGTGATTTAATGTTTATAATAATATGAAGAAAACATTTTTTTAAAATTTGATATACGTATGAATCTTATTTCGTAAGTAAATTATTTAAATTATTAGTGAAATATAATAAAAATAATAATAATTTAAATCAATTTCATATTAAATTGACATTTTAATTTAATTTTTATAACTATATGAATATACAGATTTTAAAATACTCAAGGTGTCTATTTTTCGTCTGTCTATATATAGACTATAGTCTATAATTTTTCGCGTTGTAATGTTTAAACAACTTGGGAGAGCCTACATATTATTTTAAGATTTCATTCAGGTAAACATAATGTAGATCTGGAAAAGTTTAGCGGTTTTAAAAATTGGAAGAGTTTAGGTACCATCGCCCAACGTTATGAATATCCAACGATATTATTATGTCACATTAAATTGACGATTAAAGTTACTAAACAAGGATACCGTCTTTAATTTAAAATCAACACATTGTATTATTTAAATAAATAAAATATACATCCTTTGAATTTTTCAATGCTTAAGAATAATAATTGAGATATTGATATGTTAAAAATTAAATTGGTTAAGTGCAATTCGACCAAGTATATGAAAACTAGTAAGTGAAATTATTATTGTAATAATATAATCGCCTTGATTCATTTTGCTTGGCTTTATTTTTATGGACTATAAAATATATATTATTATTATATACAATTGAGAAATTTAGTGAGTGTATATTTATTGGAATATTTATGAACTTTAAACTAAGATATTATACAGAGTGATTCACCAAGAATAAACCATTATTTTTTCAACCGTTTTTTTCTTTGACAATTTATTTATTCAAATTCTTGTTTTTTGGAACTCTTAATTATACTTGACCTGTGTCAACACAAACATTTTTTATTCAAATGAGAACTACCCTTTTTTAATGCGTATATTGTTAATCATATTATTTATTTTTTTGTTGTTGAAAATTTTAAATCAAAAACCGCGTAGTTTCTAAATTATTAAACTTTATGTACCGACTACTATAGGGTAAGAGTATTACTATAACATTCCCGTTTAATAAATTAAAACCTATATGGTGCTTATGATTATTTGAAAATTTATTATCGTAGTTCATATTAGTAATTAATAATAAGCATTTTATGTTTGTAAAAATTGTTGGAGGATAACAAGTAGGTACCTACTACCTAGTATTAAAATGAATATTACTTCTAATTTATATAGTAAAACCATTATCGAGGATAATATCCTCAGTACATAAAGTTAAATAACTGACATTCAAATTTCGAATTAGATGCATCAAATTTTTCCAAAAAGTCGAGTGCTTAACAACTTACAGTTGGTAGGTACTAAGTACTCATTTGAACATTTTTTATAACCATATCACAAAAATCTGCAGAAACTTAAATATAAATACATATTACCGAAGGAGGTATTGAAGGAGCAAATTGTGCTCGATGAGTAAAGCCTAAAATCCTTGTGCCTACATTTTAATAATCTGTGAATTTTTTTAAACATTTTGTCGTGTGTACGTGTGCTGCAGCTTATTTCACTCGGGGAAACTACAATATAATCATAGTGGACTACTCAAGTTTGGCGCAAATACCTTGTCTGAACCAAGTAGAATGGGCGCCTAGATTCTGTGCCATGTGCATAGCTCAACTGGCCAACTACCTGGCTGACCATCCCCGAGGAGTTCCGCCCGACAAGCTGCACATGATGGGGTAACGTATATAGTTCACCATAGCCAATAAATATAGTTATAAGATAATGTTCAGTGCATACAGGGTGCGCACGGTCCACCGAGTTTTACCGTTTTCCTGTGTTTTCATATGTGAGGAAAATCACGGCGACTGTGCCCTGATCTGTGTTGGTTTCACAGGAGAGAAGGATATCAGTGAGGCCCCTCCCTTGGCCTGTATTTATGAAAAAAAATATGTGTAGATAGGTACTCTTTACAATGTGTCCCAGGGGGAATTGTGACTAGCTGGCGTCTGGTTATTACTTTCAAAAATGCTAACTGTCGACAGATAATTTTTACTTTTTTAAATTTTATAAAAATAATTTTTTCCTTTAGTTGTATATGCCAGTTGATTGATAACACACCGAAATAGCTTTAAAATTGAAAAAAAATTATGATAAAAAGTTGAAAAGGTTTGAAGGTACACCTGCAAAATTTGCATAATGTGCAGTAGGTTATTGTCCATGAATCTATCAACGGACAAAGATGTGAGATGTGTAGGTACATATATGTAGAATATATGTCAAATATCCTCGCCCTTGAGATTTGTCAAGAACAACCAGTGTCCTGTATATCTTATTTGTCAAATATAGTTGGACAGTGCTCGGGTATAAGTAAAAATAACCACTTTTCGAAAAACAAAAATATGTGATCATACAGCGAATAATAGGTACCTAAAAAATAAGTCGTTCCACTTTGTAAGTACATAAACAGAATTTAAAGGTATATCATTTCACTCAGTATTTTAATTTATAATGATTATCACGCGTGACAGGTTGTCGCGTGGAGTCGATAATACTTATTAGGGCTATATGTGTGCTAATCGGTTTAGAGTAAGTTATTTATTATTATTTCTAAAACTTTTTTTTAAATATTTCCCTTACGAAATTTGAAGTAATTTAAAAATGATAATTTTTATAAATAGGTAAATTGTATTTTTTGTTATAGGTACATTTATCATTTTTTAACTGTTTTATTTTTTTGAATGTCAAGTGTCAACGTACGTTTTTAATTTCATATTCTGCGGTGCAGAATATTTTTACGAGTATTTTAGAGATCAAATTCAGAAATAATAGTTAATTAGTTATAAATATTAAAAGTTTAGACGAGCGGAGTAGTGGCTCGTCATAACATTAAATACTATTATAACTATGGATAAGTCTACTCAAAATTCAAAAATCCAATAGTAAAATAAAATGTTTGTCGTCGTTCAAAAAAGTAAAAACTAATAAATCATAACGATAAAAAATAGTGAAAATAAACTATCTAGAAAAACATAGCTTTAGAAATGTTCAGTGTCTTGCGTTAAATCACCTTGTGTGTGGTTTGTTTTATTTTTCACTCCTAATTTATGATGAGAAATAATACAACATTATTTTAAATTCAGTTGTAAGAACCACGTGAATATCATTTACCTACGAGATAATAATAGGTAGACGAAATATAGTAAAAATCTATTTAATTATTCCCTTTCACCGGCACACCGTCCGACGTCCAAAATTGTGTTGTATTCGAAAACCGGAACTAAATGTGTAGGTATTGTTTTTATAAATTTGTCTGAAAATATTATTAATATTTATTGATTTACTATTGGGGTTATAACAATGGAAGTCTGAATAATATGATAATTTGATACAAATATTTACCTCTATTCATAATATAACACAATTTTCAATAAATTAAATTGGTTATTCTGCTAAGATTTATGCATGACTTCTTCAAATAACAGAAAAAGAAATAACTATAAGTAATAGATGAAATATTAATAGTAATAACCTCAAAGGTAAATTATATTATATATTTTGTTTAATTTGTATGATTAAAATTCCTAATAAATTTAACAAAAACACACATACACTTATAAATATATAAAGTATAAGTGTATAAATATACATAATATATGCTGTGAAACCTTGATAACTCAAATTAATCAAGGACATAAAAAAATTTGAGTTATAGAAAAAAATAGTATCTGTGCATAATGTTTAAATGCAAGGGCTAATACATTCCTTCGAGTTACGGAAATGTCACTTACAGACGTTCGAGTTCCGCTGTATATTTATCTAATACATAAATTATTACCAATATTAGATTAGTGAAAAGTATATTAGCGAGATTCAGTTTTCTGAGGACCAACATTGTCAATAATAAAATAGTTATGTATACCTTTTTAAGGACACTTTAAGAGATAGCATATGGGGGGGGGGGGGTTGAAAAAAATACGTTGCCCAGGAGTATAAAATGTCAAAGTATAGAAATTAATATTGCAGCAGTACCTATAATAATTAATAACGAATAAAGTATTTTAGTGATTTCATTATAGGACCGTGTTTGAATATTTTATGCCCCGGGGTCACATATTTTTGCTCCCCACCCAAAAAAAATAACTTCTTAAAATGTAATCTATGACTATTTTGTTATGGACAATTTTGGTCCACAGAAAATCGAACCAACTCTCGCACTATTATAATATTGGTGAATTAAGTGTATATACATATATTATATATGTGTGTTTTTGTCAAACTTATTATGAATTATGTTTATAAAGAAGTAACGAAATGTAATATAATTTGACTATAAAGTTATTTTTAAGACTGGAAAACCAATGTTAAATAAACAAATTGTAGTTTTCGTGAAAAAAGTATAACCATTTCTTCAAAATCTGTTTTACTGATTATTTCTGATTCAATTTTCAATAATGCCAACTCAGAAGATTTTTCTTGGTTCATAGCACAGATTTCTATATAATACTAGATAGCGAACTTCCACAATATGAATTGAAGCTTCAATAGGTCGGTTGGCAATTATATGGTATTTTATATGGTAAATAATATTGATTATGATTTATCTTATATTATATTTTATTATTCCTAAACCTGTTGTATAAAAAAAAATTATATAAATCATTTTACATTTGCTATTTTATTTTACCATTAAAAACGGTGCTATTCCCAATAAATTTTGTTTAATGAATGATATGTTTTGCCAACCGACAAAATGGCGGCCGTCCAGAGCTGAGCTTCAGTTGTAACAATGTAAATTATATAGGAGTTCCTTATTTAGTGTAATATAGAAGTCTGTGGTTCATAGTTGTTGACTTCACAGAAGGTTATAAAAACAATAATAATTAAATTACTATATTTTTTTTACTATTTTTTTAATACAATTATATAATTAATACTATCAATTATAATATGTCAATATCAATTTACCACCTCTTAAATAGACTAAACAATTTGACACCCCAGGCAACAAGTTACACTTGCCCCATCCCCCTTAAATACGTGCCTGGGTTCCAATTAATTTAGTGGATATGGACAAGCCTGTGGCTGATGATGGTCGCACAAGGCTTAAATATTGTGTCGGGCATATAATTTTACACTTGTCTGTACGACGTGCTATGCGGTGACTTGTTTCGAAATTAACATTTACTGAAGTTTTTTATTGTACGTTTATCTAATACGAAAACAGGTTTCATACAAAGAATCACATAGTCAGATTAATTTGTTACTTATTGATAGAAACTCGACCTTTCTCTGGATTTAGTTTTAGACGTTTTAGTAACTATAAGACGCTATACATTGCATTCAACATGCACAACTATCGTCTATAATTTTGCTTATTATTATTATATTTATATAGTAAGAACTTTTCATGCAAAGACGCGTGTCGTGAATGGATTCAATTGTAATCTTAAAAATTCAATATTTTCACGAATAATATACAGAGTAAATCAGAGGTGCAATCAGTATAATTTATAATATCATTTTTGGTAGAGGTCCAATCAAAAAATGTATTTCCGATTTTTTTTTTATAAAAATTCATTTAAAGTCTAAATATCATATAATATAAATTAGGATTATTCATAATATTACTTAATAATATTAATAATATTTACTTTATAATATTACATAATATTACTAATATTACTAATTTATTACTTAATTGGTAAATTGGTAAATTAAAAAAAAAAAAGCTGAATTCAACATTTTATTAACCAAGTCCTACAGTGTTTGAGAGGTGTACCCTTTGGTGCACCACTGAAGAGCTTATTTTAATGATAAAAACTTATTTTCAAAGAGTTTAAAAAGTTTTGGAAGTATTTTTATTCTATAATTTTAAACCGTTACGAAATAACATTTTTGAAAAAAATATTTTAGTATTTTTTAAAATGCTTACTTTTAATTTTCAATCTGTGTACTTATATTAGAGTAGTTAATTATTAATTAGTAATATTTTAGACATGTAGAGTAATAGTCCAACATTTTATTTTGTAATAGGTACATAGATATAATGGTATATTATCTATACTTATATAATGCTTTTTCAAACATGAGTATTGTTTTGTAATGACTTAAAATTATGTTAAAAAATATTTCCAAAAACATTCATGCTTTTCGAAATAATGAATATTTACTATTTAATGTCTCACGAGTCTGTATAAAAAAAAACGGTAATTTTAAACATTACAAACATGATTACTCATCTATAGTGAACGGAAATTTTTTTTGGACCTCAGAGCCTCATTCAAAAAGTTTCGTGGGCCTTGTCGCACAAAAATTAAAATCTTTTAGTCTTAATTTAAAAAATAATGACCATATGGAATAGTCGAGTGGGCCACCGGTTGTCGAAATCTGCAGGTCTATAATAGTACCTATACTTTTTGAGGCGACTTACAAATTTACAATGATGGCCAAAATAAATGTTCGCGACGATCTGAAATACTCAAATACACATGTCATATTGACACATATTATATAGTAATAATTATTATTACTTATATACATCGTTATCGTATCATAGTTTTACATTTACACAAATATTTAAACGTTTTCGTGTCGTAATATTAATTATATTGTGCTCACCGCAGGTACAGCGTGGGCGCTCACATTGCAGGCCTGGCGTCCAACTTCATCAACTCGGGAAAAATCGGACGGATCACCGGCTTGGACCCGACGATTATATTCTACATGAGCAACAACAGATCCAGAGACCTCGATCCCACGGACGCTCATTTCGTGGATATCATACACACGGCAGCGGGTATCCTGGGTCAGTGGGGCCCAAGTGGACACGCTGATTTCTACGTGAACGGCGGCACTTCGCAGCCCGGTTGCGCCAGCGACAGCATTATTCGTGAGTACAGTGCTGCGGAAATTCCCAAAACCGCAAATTTATCGGGAATGTTATAATTTTTCAAATATTCTTCATGAAATATCTCAATGTTATATAGTTGTAATTTGTAAATGATCCAAATGACAAATATTTTATATCCGATGTTCTAAAATATTACGGGAGTATAGGAAGACGACTTTTGGATACAAACGTATCGTACACAAATCTAATTCAAGTTATAAAATTTAATGTCAGTTGTCAGTGTAAAGATAGGATTTTAAATAATTGTATTAATTCATCGAAAGTTTACAACCCAGTCCTTGTCGAGTATTCGAATACTGCTTGTATTTAAATACTTTTTTGATATTTCAAATACAATTAAAATATAATCTTATTTGCTCACAGGAACGCTTTAGGCGTATAGGTAGGTATCGCTGTACTGTTAGGCCAGACTAGGGAGGTACTAAATAGTGATTCGGATGTGGGCTGACAACTTAACTTTGGATAATGCTATCCCTCTCCCGAAAAAAAAAATTAACCTAATTGTAATTTGTAGCTCCTTATAGTTAAACTCAATTTTAGTTATTAACTCGTTAATACATCCTTGCACCTTGATAATGTGTGTTGTCCTCGTTACCTATTGATCAGGAAGGTATAATATATATTTTGACCTTTTACTGTAAATAATACGCGATACATATATAATATATAAGTACTGGTGTACTGCAGTTTCAGCAGGATCTTCAATCGACGTTCGTGTATACAACATAATACATCATAAATATACGGAAATAATTTTATATTTATGCAAATTATGAATTTTATATACAGTCGTCTTGTTATTCTAATTATTGCAGCAGTAGGTACTTACTTATATACCACGTGTGTTTGCAATCAAACATAAAACTTCCTGATCAACAGGTGACGAGGACAACACATATTTAGAATAATACGACGACAATTCCTATAAAAAATGCATAATTTGCACATAAATTTTAAAATTATATCCTTATAGGTATATAATCATATATTAGCCAATAGGTATATTATATATACACGAACGCCATAGCTTGAATAGATTCTGCTGAAACTCCGAGGCTGGACTCGAACAAGTAAATTCGTAAAAAAAAGTAATTTTTTATTTGTATGGGTACGTGTTCTACATCATAATATTTAACACCATGGACTCAGTCGTTAAAACGAGTCCTCAGAAATATTAGCTATACTTCAGCTAACCAGTTAAATATAAATGATAAATAGACTTGCCCAACCTTGTTGGAAAGACACAATTATTCAGCGGTAGGTTTAACTATTATTGATCGTTGTCGTCCTTCTTCGACGTTTCCGCTATGCATAATATTCGTCTAACTACTTGTCCGACACGATGTCATACTATACTATTACTAAATTTAATGATTTAAACTCAAACACTTATAGGTAAAAAATAATAACTAATTATCAAATAATTATTCACGCGGATGTTAATAACTCTATTTCCAACAACGACAATGAAAGCCTGCAATCGACACAGATTTAATTTAAAGTAAAATACATAGGTAACTCAGAAATATTTCTGTTCGGATAGAGAATAACGTCTGCGTATAAATTAATAATATATTATAATATTTATTACAATAATTTATCATACTATACCTACCTATTTATTACACCATATACTTACAACATTATACGTATATTTCCTGTTTATATAATTTAAGTAAAAACATTTTTTTTTACATTTTTTTTTTATAATATAACACAGTTTAACGACTATTTATAATCGATAATAATAACTATACTATATTATGCAGAGTGATTTAAGTAATTATAATAATTAAAATAATCGCCACTGAATGGCTCTACTCATACTTACCTATTATGATAGAGGTTCTAGGTCACTTTGTACGGTCGAAAATTAAAAGTGCGAAATGCGGGCACTTATAATATAGTACGGTCGGGTTAAAAATTTGAAGGTGTTTTTTTTTTTTTTTAATTTTTGCTTTCAAAGTTAGTTGTATAAATTGGCGTCAAATAAAAAAAATCAAAGGTATTACAGATATATTATCATAAAATATGGAAAACGGGTCTGGGTTTTTTAAATTTTATATTATGCAAAGTAAATTATATGAAGAATTATTGTCGTCGAATACTGGTGTCGTTTGGGAATCATCATGGAGAGAATTATGGGATCAGTTTGGGTTGAACCGAAAATTATTCCTTACAATAATATTATGCACTTATCTACGTAATAGTATAGAGTAAAACCTCCTTATAACAGAATCTCTAAGTACCAATTGATATTTCAGTCTTATAGGGGTCCGTTATTAGGAGGTTTTACTGCATATATTTATGCATACCCATGATACTAATGAATTGCACGGTTTACAGAGACGCTGTCGTGCGATCACACCAAAGTGACACCGTACTTCATCGAATCGATCAACTCTAACGTCGGATTTTGGTCGTTACCTTGCGCCAACCGATTTTACTTCAACTTAGGCCTTTGCGATCCTCCGGAGTCTGAGTACGTTTTGATGGGTGAACACGTGACACACAAGTAAGCACGTTTTAAGCAGGATATTAAAAAGGCGATACATTTAAAAGTAAAACCCTCGCGTTTTCTCGAAAACTATTATAGTGCTTTTGGATAAAATAATTTATTTTACATAAGTCTTAGTATAATTAATATTAATTATAGTGATAATTGATAAGTATAAAATTTATAATTACTTGTATAAGCATGGCGTAACAAAGTCAAAAATACAAAATACATATAGGTACTATTTTTATTTTTTATTTAACGTCACTAAAAAAACTTAATTTACTAGGCGAGAAAGTGCTGGGCGTCAATATACTTCTATCGCCGGCCCTGATTATAAGTTAGGTTCGAGTTATGATTAATGTTTGATCATGTTTAGTTTGTCCATACGAAATTTTTTAACACGTTCTTATTATTTTGTACACAGAGCTCGTGGTATTTATTACTTGCACACGAACGCGAAAAAACCTTACGCCAGAGGCTTCCCCAAGAAGACGCCGAAGACTTGATCGTCGTCTTGCAGCCGTTCACGGACCCTTGCAACCTCTCACAACGATACACTCTATCATATAATAATAAAATAATATACGAAAACAAAAAAGGCCTAGTCAAATAATATTATGTGTATTGTTAATATTGTTTTGTGCGATACGCTCACTGATACCACAAAATAGATATTTTAATCTATTCTGTGCTGACATCGTCCGCATATTATAATATAAGACCTTAGATCATAATATATACAACGGACAGAGCCACTGCATTATAAACGAGTAGGTACTACACGTGTTTGAAGACATCATATTATTATCGTCGAATCGCGAGAGAACAGACTTCTATCGCTCATGCATGTCAGTACTCGTCGCATATTTATCATAATATTATAAATGTAAGATGTACAGTGAAACTTTCATAGTTCGTGGTCAACAAATAAAATTCGTAGGTACTATAGAGAAAATCGGTCAATAGAATTTAAAATAAATTTGGTTCTATTATTATTTGGTTTGGTTCTTAAAAATATTTCGTTAGACAAAAAATGTTGTTAAATGGAAGTTTATATCAAGTTAACCTCCAGCGATGACACAGATTGCGCGTGATAACGAACGTATACAAACCGAATGCGCATTTGCCCCAATTTCACTTAGTGTTATGTTGGCTTGAAATCATATTTAGACAGCAGCTCTATCCATTGTATATAAAATCTAATTATCAGACATACAAACTTTTATTGATAATTATAATATAATAATATCATGTCGTATACTCGTATTGTACCTATACTGCCCGTGTGCGCATAACCTATAATACGTGTACATATATAGGTATATTGCTTCTGTACATATTTATCCGGACGGTGAATGTTTCAAGTTTTTTGTGATCATAGATTATATTTTGTAAATAATTATTGTCTGTGTATAAAATAGACGAATAGTGTTACTGCGTATATAGTCAATACTGGTGTATAGTTGTAGTATAATTTATTCGTACAACAGTGTATATTGTTTGATTTTTTTGAAACCATTACGTTGAAATTAAATCGATAATAAGTGTATTATAATATATTATGTGTGTTAGGAAAAAAAATGTCAGTTTAGTTTAGAATAATGAGTAAAATTGGTCTAGTGGTAATGAAAATATGAAAATTATTTTTACTATATGGCGCATCCCAATAATAATATAATATAGGTTAGTAGTATGAAATTTCCTATTATGACATCACAATCGAAAATTGTATTTTATTGCCATATAAATATTATTATTATTACAATTATTGAAAATAAAATGTTTATTGTAACTGAGTCGTATATTCCGTTCATACATAATACCTATTATTACGACATCAAAAATTCGAAAATAATATTATAAGAGTTGCATATTATTATTGTAATAAAGATTGGGGATATCCAACGAAAAAATTATTCGAATAATTTAATGTGTTCAAAATAATTAATCTATAAATGAAAACCTGTCACTTTATACCGAAAAAACGTATTATCCCCTAAAAAACACAAGGTTGAGACTAGATATTATGCAGCTAATAACTTCTCTCTACATTAAATATTATCTAAAATAATATGATATATAGATACATGATAGTATGATACATATTACAAAATAATAAATAATAAATAATCGTGAAGCACAAGATACAAATGTATCAAGAAATTGCCTATACTGTACTCCTGCTTCACTGTATATATTTCCCGGTTTTGAAATGCCAGTGTATTATTTAATATTTTCCTGGTTAATATTTTCCTATAAATTATTGTTCCTGTTATTTATTTCCATAAATATATTTTCCTGATTTTTATTTTCCTACGAATAGGATTCATTTATTTATAGTGCCTACGGTCTAAAAGTTAAAACGCATTTTTGTATAATCTACCTATGTCATAAGATCAATACGTCGAATATCGTAGCTCTCGACAATTCGACCGACATCAAGATTGCCGTCCGCGACTGAAATGGTATCGAGATTACGTCGATTACTACAAAGTAGGTACATACATCGTTGTAAAATCAATACATTCATCGCTCAGAATCTAAAACCAAAAACACTGCGATATCATAAGAAGAATTGTATGTGTACTACTGATACCTACCCGTGAATTTGAATTTCTCCAAATTGATTAATAATTTTATATTTTACTCTAGTTTGTTCTATATGTACATTCTCTATAGGTAATTATATTAAAGCTAATAAATATAATATAATGTTGTAAGAACTGATACTGTGCCCACTATTATATAGGGCGTAATATATATTATTTTAATAAGGTAGAGGTATCAATAAAAATAAAATTTCTTTGTAACTGGTTTTCCATACTAATACCTATACTATACCCATACTATACCCATACTATACCCATACTATACCCAGTATACCCGATATCTTATATTATATGACAATTGTATATTAATTATTAATTTTAACGTCTTATTATTTCACAAACTTTTAACATTCTTCCATACTTTTTCTACATAATTTTAAGTTGTTAAAAAACAACCTTTTTCTAAGAATTAAAATATTTATCAATTATAAGACCTAGGTAATAAACTACTTGTCCAAAACTTGATTTTTATAGATCGACATACTCCGAATAATTCAATAATATTCGTTTCTGATAATATTGATAAAGATTTGAACTGAAAGATTAGAACTTTTTACAGATCGAATTAAAGCCCGCATTTTCATTTCACTTTAAATAATGCTTGAAAAATGCATATTTTTGATTCTATAATTCATAATTTTGAGACCAGGTTTAACCCCACCAGCAAAATGTTTTCTAAAAAAAATTTACGAAATCAATCTTTTCACAGGGTGTGAGAGATTTTCCTGTAAGGCCGGCCGCACACCAAAAGAGCAAAAATGCGTGATTAACAGTGGTTTTGTTAAAAATAGAAGATAGGAATTTGCGTTGCATACGCACATTGATAAGATATGTCAAAGTTTTTGCTTTAAACACAATTAGTCTTGACTATTACCATCTGAAGTGTCTCCTTTTTTCATTATTCACAATAAGACAAGATTGAATAAATTGTGCACTAAATTTTTAGTCATTATATAAAATACATAATTATAATATATTAATTGTAATAATTTAAAAATACAATGGCTTGTGAGTTGTGATAGTGATATATTGTTAATTTTAGTGGAAAAAAGACTATCAATATTTGACGTCAATCACAAACATCATATAGTGATTCAGATTTCAGGATAAGTTATGGGGAGAAATTAGTCTGGAAATGAATTGTGACGGTACCTATATAGCAAATTATTAGGTATATGTCATTTATTTCACAGGTATAGTAAATTAACAAATTAATGATTATATTGCATAGTGTAATGGTAATATGATTATATTATATTGTATATACATATTATTATTATTACTTAGGACCTAGGTACATTATTATATAATATTATAAAAAAAATAATACTTATTAAATATAAACAAATAATGTTGGTAATACTATGATTTAATTTATAATTTAAAATTTAACATAAATATATAGTAAACTAATAATTGTAATAATAGTAGGCAAATATACGAGTAATATAGCTATAATAAATTATAGGTGAATATATTATAATCACACAATATATGCGTTTTGTCAAGAAACTGATCCAATTTCCAAAAAAATAAAAAAACTAAAAAGAAAATTGTATTTGTTTTAGTATCAATATATAAAAGTAAGTGGACAAATCTTCAAAATTAATTTGAAATATAACTTCGGGAGATAAAAAATAAAAAATTAGGATCTGCTAGTTCAAAAAAAAAATAAAATGGTATTTATTTGATAGCATGAGTTTTTTGACGGACTTCATGTTACAACACAAAAAAATGACTTGTAATATAAGTGACATATATTTAGAAGAAACAGAAGAACACAGAGAATCAGAAGAAGAACAGGATGTAACACAAGTATAAGAAAAAACAACAATAGAAAGTATAACTACAGAAAGTGAACCATACTTCAGACAACGAGTGTTTAAAGAACCAAAGAAAAAAGAGTACAAGACTGCGTGTGAAAAAGTAGCTGAACTAATGAATTATAATCGAGTTTTAAAAGTCTAGAACAAATAACCCAATACATGTTGAAGATTTTTCAGAATTATTATTTTTTAAGAGCTTAATTCCTGATTATAATAAGCTCAACGAAAAAAATCAACGTCGGTTTAAAAATGATATGTTAACAACCTTAAACAATTATCTCGATGAACAAGAACAGTATACCCAGATGGCATCATTTCAAAATAACATTAATCCATAACTTGCAAGACAAGTTTGTGAATAGAATATCAATGCATTTTATCACGATTTTGATTCAAATGTATCTTCACCTTCACCGGGGAGTAGAAATTCATCCCAATAATTATATGTATATTATGTACGCATTTATGTTATTAATATTGCAATTATAAATACAAAAATTTTTATTCCTTACTTCAATGTAAGAAACAGTCTTTCTTCAGGAGAAATACTTATTCTAAAGTGAGTATCTTGTTTTGTAATTGCTTCTTGTATTTGTTGTAAAATAAAGTCAAACGTATTAATGTTAAAACGTGTGTAGTTTTTAAATTTACTTTTATCTGTCCGTAATTCACATAGTAAAGAAAATATTACATTAAGAGTTATACGTTTCTGATTTAATGGATGAACCAGTAATTTTTTTCTCTAACTCTTGTAAAGTGTACCACATACAAACTGCAACCTCTTGGTCAGATGACATTTTTGGGGTTATGGTACACAAAAACGATCGAATAAGCGATATTCAACGGTTTTTCCATTTACGTGCATCGTTATCGGGTGAAGCGGCTCAGGTCATACAAGGTATAGAGACGACCGCCGCAAATTATAGTATCGCTTGGGAAAGTTTGATTGACAGGTATAACAATAAAAAGGTGCTTATTCAATCACGTACTAGAGGCTTGTACGAATTATCAGTGATAACTGAAGAATCCAAACAATTGCGAAAATTAATTGATAAATTAAATTGTCATATCAACGCTTTGGAGTCCTTGGGAGAAAATCCTCGTAGGTGGAGATCCATGTTAATTAATTTAATTACGAGCAAATTAGATATAAGCACCATAAAAGCATGGGAAACAATTGCGCCGAAAGACGAGATACCGCACCAATTCAAGTACTGATACAATTTTTAGAAAAATGTTTTAAAATAGGAGAAGCGGTTGAAACGGTGGCACAAATGAATAACAAAGAAAGCTCGGATTCGAAGGGAAATAAGAAAATCAATAAAGGTTATCCCAAGGAGAAAACGTATTCATTCGCGGCTACCGATATGACCAAATGTTACAATTGTAATTTACCACATACTATTTATAAGTGTCCTGCATTCCTAGCATTATCAGTACCTGACAGAATAAATAAAGTAAATGCACTAAAGTTGTGTAAAATATATATACGTCCACACAACGACAAAAGATGTCTTGGTAAAAAAGTTTCAAGTGCCATAAAGCCCACAACACGATGCTACATTTAAATGCGAGCAAAGACGGTGAACAGAATAAAAGTAATACGATGACAGCGGGTAACGAAAATAGTAACGCAAGTCGTTCCGATAACGAAACCGTAGCAGTCACAGCACACAGTACAGGCGCAGCGACGACGGCTAGGTTAGGTTAGGCGAATTAGGCATTTTGTTTGTTATCGAGAAGCTTGGAGATTAAAGAGGTAGTTAAGAGGATTATTAGAGGATTTTTAATTAACATTTTTCTAGTTTATTCATTTTTAAACCTTTTGATTCTTGTAAAAATTTACAAGAAATAGAGAAATAATATCGAATAAATAGATGTTCTGGACTTGTCTTATATTAATTTTAGATCTATAAACCATAATTTATAAAACGGAACATATGAATAGTAAAAGTAGGTAATACTATGAATTTTATCAGCCCTCCCCTAAAATTTGGTTTACCTATCTAAAGATTTAGTCTGAATACGGGTTTGCCTTCTAGAATTGGGCGAGTACTGTTATTTTGAAGTCGAGTCGAATCGGGTTCAAAAGGCGAGTACTCAAAAAAGGTCGAGTACTCAATAAAAGGTGAAGTTCTCGAAAATTAATGGAGTAGAGTACTCAAATTCAACTCATAATATTTTTCAAAGTCAACTACTTGCCCAACTAATCTATAGTATTTGGATTTTGGAATAATACACGACGCACGTGAAAATCACATTGTTAGTGCATAACTCGCCAAAGACTAGGTTAGTACCTACCTAACCTAACATGTGTTTTTAGCGCACGGTGCTCTCTAAGAGACGAATATTTTGACAATTATTTATAATAAACACGTTGTTCTTCGCAATAAAAAAATATTATTATAAGTTTTATTATAATTTATATTAGATTTTTATTTATAAATTATTTATGAGCACCTGATTGAATAAAACAAAATCTTCCCTCGGTACAAGCTATATTAAATTCCATGCCGGTAGAGAGCATGCCGGTGGCAGTCTTGGAATTTTAATGACGTGTCCTAGTAAGACCATCTCAAATCCAGCTCGGCTTATTGCGTTTGGTATAGGCCCATCGACAGACGACAAGTATACCGGTCCGCCATTAATTGTCTGTAGCAGTGTAGTGACCGTTTGTATTTACCGTGAAGAAAACGATTATTAAGGTTCTCTCACATTGATTTATTCAATGGTTCTTATAACAACTGATACCTAAGTGTGAATATCTTAATTCGTGCTCGTAGACAAGAGATTATAAGAATCTTGATAAATTAAAATCTTGGCCCTTAGGTTAGCGTGGTATTCGTGTCATTGTAATATTTTAGGTTATTCAGGTCCTAATTTTTTTTGTTTAATCTTTAATATTTAAATCAAAAATAAATATCAATAAGTAATAGAAGACATGGCAGCTACCAAGCGAATCAAAAGCGATATACGTGAAATTAATAGCCGCAAAGAGGTAATTATTAATAATTTACAATTATTTTCGACAAGGTTAGGTTAGTTTAGGAGACATGTATTTTTAAACACAGTTTTACTATAAAAAAAAAAAAAAACAGTTATGTTTAGATACAGCGTTTTTATTTGATTTTGTTATGTACCTATAACAATTGATTTATTTTTAAATATAAATTATCTTCTTTATTAATCATGATTATCGCATTCATCATTTAATATTTAATTTCTACATGATTATATTTTTATTTTGGCATATATTTGTCTAACTAAAAAATACATATTCAAGATTTTCAAGGAAAAAATTGGAGTGTACCTATATATTCGATGCGTATCGGATCAATTTTGGGTGTTGTAGAAGTTACACTCACAGTATAGCACTATATACCATCATTGTATACTGACCCGTATCAAACTCAGACTTATATACGAGTCAGTACATAACTAGTCCTTATCGATACATATCAGCTTTCTTTTCTTGCAAATCCTAATTATCTAGTATAATCTGAATATTATTAGAAAACCAAAATGTTCAAATTTAAGAAAAGAATTATAATATTATGTATACATTTTATTTCATTTATTGTATTTTATATTTATATTTAGCATGGAGAATTTGAATACAAAGTGGAATTAATTGATGATAGCTATTCTGAATTAAAAGGTGAAGTTGCTGGCCCTTCTGGTACACCATATGAAGGTGGCACATTCCTTTTGAAAATTGATGTGCCAACAAATTATCCTTTTTCTCCACCTAAAGTAAGTATAATTTTGTATTGATTAATCACATAAATATATATATTTTTTTAATGTATAGGTCAGATTTATGACCAAAATATGGCATCCAAATATTTCTGTGACTGGAGCTATCTGTGCAGACATTTTAAACGATCAATGGTAAGTGCTAACATTTTTTGAACTTATTTAAGCAATTTAATGTACATATACTTACTAATACAATACCTGTTTGGGTCATTCACCCGGACTTAGGTTTACCTGATTTTACAATTTTTAAATTAAGATTAATTTCAATATATTTTAATAGGTCTCCAGTTATGACTTTATCAAGTTTATTTCTCTGTCTTCAGATAATATTAATAAATCCAATAAATCATTACATACAGGATGATGCTGCCTTCAAACAGTATGAAAATAATCGAATAATATTTAATGAAACAGCTAGACACTGGACTAATGCTTATGCTGTAAGTATAATATGCAGTTAATGTAAACAACTCACATTTATAAGTGATACTGATTTAATTTTAAAAAAATGAAACTAATCAAAATTAAATCTTATAAATGGGGAGGGGGGTTGGCTTGGTGAATATCGGGGATATATATAAAATGGTTTTGAAGGGCCCATTTGTTGGGTATTAGGTGTTACTTTAGGGCCTCAGGAACAGTCCAATTTTAAGCTTATCTGAATCATTAAATGAATCTATAAATTATGGACCTGATAGTTTGTTTTTGCGACAGGTCATGGGGCCTTGCGCTACAACAGAGCTTGCACCACCTTCAAGCTGGTCCTGCTTACTAAAATATATTTCTTAAAACTAAAGAATATAATATTTACATATTATAGTATCTATCGTGTATTTTTGTTTGTTTTAATCACATATATAATTATATTTGCAATTGCTGTTTTAGGTCCAAATATAATATAGACTTTGATTCAAAAACCCAGCGTCTCATAGAATGGGAAGATAATGTGATCAAGCACGTAGAGTATTCGACTATTATTTGGAATTAGGAACAAGTTATAAAAACTGGTTGCTTAGGATAGACTAATTATTGTAAACACCTAAATTTTAAACTTAAAATATATACCTAATTCAAACAAATTATAAAACTGTTTTTTTTAAGAACTTCAGCGTTAAAATATATTAGTTATTGAAATATAACCATATTAAACACAATATAGGTGAAGCTTTTTGTGTGTGTTTATACTTGCCCTTATTAATTCATGGCCAATCATTCAAATCATTGAATCAGAGAAATTAGACGGCTTATAAAATATAAATTGTATTACACAGAAGACTACAATAACATCTAGATCCTAGAAAATATAGAAAATCAAATCATTGTTTTACATAAATCTTAATACATTTAAAAAAAATTGCAGTGGTTATTTTCACGTCGGATCTGTAAGTATTTGTTTTCACATACTCCCCTCTGATTGGTTAGATTGAGATGAAATATACTTTATAATAAATAAGTGATATTAAGTCACATACTCACATGGTTTAATGGTTAAACAACAATTTCATCATTAGCACGATATGTGCATGTATGAATGTGTTATGAATTGGGTGAAATATGCATTAGGTTGTAGATATGATAGTTTGCCTAAATTAATGGAACACATACGTTTGCCATTAGCATCCTACAAATACATATCAAAACAAGTTGTTGAGTAACCTTTTCTAAAAAATAGTCCTAAATGTATGTATTTCATAAATATTTCAAAGTCTTAAGTTTAATATTTTAATATAATAAATTGTAAGATTTTTTAGGTAAACATTTTGTAATTGAAGCTTTAGATTTTCATACACTTAAGACACAACAGCTTATTACCATTCCACAAACAATTTGTAGTACACATAGACTTTCTGGACATAAAGTATGGTTCTGTTTTCATTAATTTAACAATTATTTTGTCTATTTGATTCCATTAGGTTGTAGTATTGTTATGTTTTTCATTAATGATAAAAAAGTACTGCACAAACTGGTATGACCCAACAACTAACTTATTGCAGACTCCACTTAAAATGGCTAAGGAGTATTCTTTATGTGCTCTTGTTTTAATGTAAAAAAATGTTGTAATTGCGTTGGGTGTTGAAAGTGGATCATGAGCTGTTGAAATGCTTGATTAATCTTCAGAACACCAAGCTGGGTATCTTTGGATGGCATGCTAGTTAGTCGAGAATGCTCGAGTATGCTAACGGTGGTCATGATGGACAAAAGTATCAAAGAAGTGTTGAAACCTATAAAGAAAGTTCTGGTATTTGGACCGCTATTGCTGATATGCACTTGTGGCGATTCAATCCTGGTGACTAGTAGTCATTAGTACTGACTACCAATATTAATTTTTAAATTAAAATCTTTGTAAAAATGTATTAAATTTAAATTAAATTTTTATATAAGAGTATTATTACATGGTTTATTGTATGTTATTGGCAGAAGTTACGAATTTATTACCTAATTTGGATTCTTTAGAAATTTACAACCCAAAAAGCAATACCTGGTCCATGAAAACATTATCAAAATTTGCCGGTGACATTTTTGATGGAATAGTTATTGATAAGCCACCACTTTTCAGAACTATTTACTAATTAGCATATCAATGACTTCAGTTAAAATGCTTAAATGTTATAAATAAATAAAAATCAAATATGGTTGATAAATAGTGTTACCAAGTCAGAGCAATCCTGCACAACTTATTAGTCATTACTCTGTACTCATAAGAGATATAATTTAAATATAATATACAGACATTTCTGCAATGTATAGGTACTGTGTATAATAGAAACTTATCATATTTAACCACTTCTCTGAAAGACTGAAGTATAATAATTATAATGTATACAAATTACTGACAGAAACACGAAAATAAGAAAAATAAGTTATATAGATCATAGAAAAATTATCATTTAATAAATACTTCAGTGATTGACAACAATTCCATTCAGATACAAATAAGTCAGTAAACACCAAGACAATTTGAAGGATCCAGGTGTATTTTTAAAAACTCAGCGTGTCAGGTGGCATACATTTTTTACATAGTTTAACAGTAAAATATATGAATCTGGCCACACAACCTTGAGTAGGTAATCAATAATAATACATTCAAATGATTTGATGAAAATCTATATCAAATCATATATTAATATATGCCTATATAGTATAATATATATTACATTTTCAGCGGTGATCACAATTTCACCAGTATACATCTTACTCTCATGACTCGCCAACCACGAGCTGAGACCCGAAGGGGCCGGTGTGTCGTGAGTTTTTGTATTTATAATAATATATCCAGATGTCCTGGGATAGAAGGATGGAACAACAGGTATCATAGCAATAATAATAAAACGAAAAAGACACAATATTTAGGTAGGTATATTAAGTCGGTGCCGAGAAAGCTTAATGGGCGTAAAACTCTAACTTATAAAATAGAAACAGAGAGAATAATAATCATACATAATATGGTCGGATGACGAGAAAAATAGATATTTCAATAATAATACATAATGTGACTCCATAATGGCTCCTCTGGACGGTTAATGGTCAACAAAATGAGAATTCATATATATGGACCTGATTACTAAGTATTCTGACATAATTGATTTCCCTACAATAATGTCAACCTATTAAAACTTATTTATTCATTATTTTCATCAGCTAGTCTGTTGGAACAATAATTGAACAAGTATAGGTACTATATGAACGAATTAGCGTCGTAGCGAATAGAGATCACAACGACACGACGTCGATATCTGACCTTATAAGACATAATATATTTTAATCTTTTCTATGGTCGACATCCAAGTATCCAACAACTATAGGGTCGAAGAAAGCCGGAAAGCGCTTCATAACGGGAATTTTCTATTTTTCCAGCACCGAGTTTACGCGGCCAATGACTAATAATCTATTGTATACTCTATAGTCGATGCATGAAAAGTTGAAAGTATGGTAACCCTGCATTCATGTGTTACCGACATCGAGGTAGATAACCAATTATTGTTGTAAGCACGGTCGTATATAAGACCGTGGTTGTGAGTATTGTTTATCTATCTCGATGGTAACCGATATCCATCGTTGAGGAACAACCGTATTTTTTTTTATAATATTTTATCTAATTAACGGTTGTGGGGAGTCACCTTATCATATTCCGATGGTTGATTTATTTAACCGTAGGTACTTTACATTTTGTTTTTTGATAAGTGATTTCTGTGCGTATTGTCAAAGCGAAAATTTACAGTATTCAATTTGGTATTGTTTAATATTCAAGTATAATTGGTTAGAGTCTAAAGTTTAGACGACTTACTGTCCACTGAACGCGATGCAAGGACGTAAGACTAATGGCAGGCTTCACAATGTCCATCAACGTGAGTACTATCGTACACAAATCGACGCTTTTATGGTGTCTTGGCAGTGGTAGGGTATTCGGAAAGCTCGACCTAACAAGAATTTGACCAACTAAGTATCCACCACTTGTAATGCTTACTGTTTTCATAT
This sequence comes from Nasonovia ribisnigri, assembly GCA_027563435.1. Classification (NCBI taxonomy): domain Eukaryota; kingdom Metazoa; phylum Arthropoda; class Insecta; order Hemiptera; family Aphididae; genus Nasonovia; species Nasonovia ribisnigri. Next base: position 69,334 of record JANEHU010001371.1, on the reverse strand, counting down.
TTTTTAATCGCGATGTCGAAATTTGTTATTTTTTTTGTTTCTTAAATTAAAATGTTCATAGGTCGGACTCACATTTCAAACATGATGATTATTGGAGTTGCGCGCTTATTCGTTTCATTTTAGATACTGAGCGGAGCGATGAATGTATTGATTTTACAATGATGTGTGTTTTTTTTTATTTTTGTGTCTGTCATCACGTTTTAGGACAGAAAAAATGCTTCGATTTTCTTCAATAGTACCTTTTCTGATAGGAAAGTGAATCTAGTTGGTACTTTCGAGGGTCAAAAGTTAAAATTTCCCAGTAGTTTTCATGAGCGCCGTGAAAAACAAATGAAAAATTAAGGGAAAAACGGGAATTTTTACGGAAAACCAATTTTCGACAAAATCGATTTTGGTTTTTGGTATAACTCTAAAAGAAATGACCGTAGAGACATGAAATTTTGACCGAATGTTTATATAAGCATTTTCTACACACCATAGCATTTTCAAAATATTCTAATATATTTTGAGCTGTTAACGGACATTTTCAGTTTCCAATTTTATTAGTTTTTTTTCTATAAATGTCAATAAAATTTTATTTGTTGGGTAAAAAACCTTGAAAATTTAATAGTAGGCTTCTAATATATAGTTTCAAAAGCAGATGAAAAATATTAAAAATCCGTAGTCACAATTTTTTTTTATAGGTAATCAAAGTTCAAATTTTGACAAAATACGTAAAAATGACGAAAATGTGCAATTTATTTTGAGTTAGAAATTCATAAAAATTTTTCTTTTTAAATCTAAGGTTTGAAAATGTGATACAAGAATCCTTATAAGTTTGCCTAATTTTATCAATGAAAAAATGTTTATAAGCAAGTCAACATAAATTTTTATGAGCATTTTAAGTTCAAATTTGTACAAGATTAGATATTCACTCGATTTCTCATGTAGCGATTTTCTTATTTTGTTGCAATTCAAAAACAAATAACTGTAGATGCATGAAAATTTCACTGAATGTTTATATAAGCTATTTCTATACACCATCTAATTTTTAATATATTTTGACTGTTTTTCAGCTTTTTATGGACGATTTCAATTTTCAAATTTTTTAGTTTTTTTTTCTATTAATATCAATAAAATTTTATTTGTTGGGCCAAAAATAATGAAAATTTAATACAAGGCTCCTGATATATTGTTACAATAGCAGTTGAAAAATATTAAAAATACATAGGCACACATTTTTTTTATAAGCATTTAAAGTTCGAATTTTGACAAAATTCATCAAAATCTCGAAAATTATCAATCATTGTAATTAAACAATTATAAAATGGTCAGTTTTTATAGCTAAGGATTGAAAATTTAAAGCAAAGATTTTAATAAATAGTACATACTGTAATCAAAAAATCTAAAAAATATATAAACACAGTTATTTTTTACAGACATTTTAAGTTCAAATTTGGACGAAATTACATATTAAAATCAATTTTAAAGAGTAAAAGTATATATTAAAATATTTTTCTAGCATCACTGATAATTTTAGGTTAATAATTAAATAATATGAATTATATTAATTCAACTTAGCAGCTACCGTAAAATAACAATATCAATATAATTTAAAATATCCTAGACTGACATACCGTCTCCGCTCAGAATCGTTTTTCGTATACAATGATATTATATCATTGAATTCAAATTTAATACCATCCATTATACAGTGATCTACTTGTAACCTACTGTACAGCAGAGCGACATCCACTTAACCCCCTTTTTTTTTTCGGTTTCACTGCGTGTTTTTTGACGGTTAGGATAGGAACAGCATAGCAGCTGGCTTTTACTCGACTGATTCTAATTAATCTAGACTTGGTACATTAAAATATGCTGGGTACTGTGTGATTAATGCGGCTCCCGAAATTATGACCCGATCGCAGCCTGCAGCTGATGGAAGCGAGTGCAATATATTACTCGTGTTACTTGAAGACGATGTCAGCACATTATTTGTTTTCTCTCTCTAACCGACGCGCAACATAGGCAAAACGGATTTACGTAAAATCATTTTTTCTATGTTTTTAAGTAATCTTAGAGTAAAATCACTCATTACAAAAAAGATAGAGAATAATATTTTTGAGGGAATGACTTATCGATTTGTCTAAATATTGTCTCAAAACAATTAAAACGTCACTTAAATGTACATCATTTTTTTGTTTATTTTGAAAGTCAAATAGCAATGAAATATAAAATCAATATGTCATTCTCTCAAAAATATTATTCTTTATCTTTTTTGTAATGGGTGATTTTATTCTAAGATTACTTACAAACATAGAAAAAATGATTCTGCGTAAACGCGGTTTGTCCATGTCACGCGTGGGCCAGAGAGAGAAAACAAATAGTGCGCTGACATCCTCTGAACTGGTAATGTTTCGAGCCACCGAGGTCACCGACTACAATATATAAGATGTGACTACTGTGATAAATGATAAACTTTCAATTTTCATAGGCCACAACTTTGAATATAAAATATAAAATACAAAATATAGGTATTAAATAATATTAATTTGTCATCTAGATTTATATTTCAGACAACAAATTAATTAAAATTCTTAATTATTTTCCATCACTGTTTATATAAATTTTTTTAAATTTTAGATAGTGAACATGATCGAACATCAAGACCTGGCACTAGCCAAGGAGATAATGGATACTCAGATCGTCGTGGTTTTAATAAAAAGGTGACATTTAAAGCAAACAACCATGGAGATAATCATTTTCGTAAAAGTTGGGATAATACAAATTACTTGGTTCGTGATCAACTGAAAAGTGAATTTTCAAATCGTAATGGACCATCTAGAAAAAGTACTGGTCAACGGTATATTTTCAATTTTTGTTTGTTGTTTGTTACTATTTCTAAAATCAAATAATATACCAATGAATTTGAACATTAAATAGATCTTTTCCTGAAAGAAATCATCACCCTGGTGGTCGTGGTAAATTCAAAAACATGTCTTGGTCTTTAAATGAAAGTAGTACTGGGTGGTATTCAGTATTTGTAAGTTAAAATCCTTAATATATCTCTTGTACATGTATTAGGTTAGTAAATTAACATTATTCTTGTTTTAAGGTGCCAAATGTTGAAGATAGTGATGAAGTCTTAAAAATAATACAAACTTATATCACACCGGTCGTGTTTTATCCTTATAACGTAATGCTATTTGTATACTTTTAGAATATATTAATATAATCAATATTTATTTTATAGAAGCAATATTTTGATAATGCATTAAGATTTCTTGTTGATGATTATAAAGTTGCTAAAGTATTGCACAACGCTAGTTATAAGATAACACAAAGAGATGATCAAAAAGTAAATTGAAATTGTTCAATTGTAGACGCATATGATAGAGTTTTTAAATTTATTTTATCATAAATATTTGTATTTAGTTAACTATAAAAGTGGCATTATATTTGCCTCCATATGGTTCTACATCATTCACACCAGTATCTAGTGAAGTAAGAGAGAAAATGATAGAGGCCATGGCGACTCGTTATAACCCTAGTAACAAGAGTTTGGATTTGTCAAAATTGTATGCATGTCCACGTAAGTAAAAGTTTATTTTACATTAAGTTAATAATAGTTTTAAAAAAAACATGGAAAACATTTTTATTTTTGTTTTAGTTTTTACCAATGACCACCTGTTTGTACCATTAAATCGACCAGCAGTTCTTTTGGCAGCACTCAACATGATTGCTCAACATACCAATCATAACTTGTACGACTTGAGTCTTGAAAACAATCACATATATTTAGGTGAATGTCTTAAATGGATACGTAGATTGTTCCCTGAACTGAAAGTTTTGAATTTGGCTGGCAACAAAGTAATGTGTTCTTAGTTTTTAGTTTTATGAGACCAATATATTTAAAAATAATTTTTTTGCAGTTATCTAATTTAAAAGAGCTAAAGTATCTCTCAGGTTACACTATTGAAAGACTGAACTTGTCCAGAAATCCTGTGAGCGAAACAAAGGACAAAGAGCGTTATAAACGGTATGCATATATTTGTATGCTTCAGTTGTAACACCACTTAACATAATATATTTATACTTAATATGTCTTAGGGATGTACAAAAATTATTTCCTATGCTGAACAAGTTGGTAAGTGTCATCCGTTTTATCTTATTATACTTGTACTCTAAGTGTTAGTGAGGAACCTCAAGACCGATGTTTTTATAGTACTATGTAGTATTTTAACAGTATTATGATTATTTTTGATGTATTCTAAGCCTTAGAAAGTGTCTAGAACTCTAAAGTAAGTACATCTTACCTGGTTTAAATTTAAAATTAAAATTTCATCATGAGTCTTGAAATGGCTATGAAAAACATAAGTTATATTAAAAAAAAAAAAATTGTACATTGAGACGTAATAGATGTTTGATTAAACGTGAACCTTATACACATTTTTAACGTAATTATAATAGCATATATTTTAATGTTTTATTTTTGCTTTTAATTAAACAAATGATTGAGTTGTTCCTTATGTCTGTTACTCTGTTAGGTGAAAGGTGTAGCAATAATAATAATAATAATAATTATAATAAATATTATAACTTGATAGCATTAAAAATAATGTTTAGAATTTTGATTTATTATCTTACCATAAGGAAATTTAGTACTTGAAAACAGGCAAAAAAAAAATAAAAATATTTGGTGAACAAATACTTTTCAAGTTCTAAATACTGTTTATATTTATTTAAATATTAAGTTGAACTGATGTTTAGGATGTAGGTCAATGCTATTTAATTGTTTTCAGGATAACTTAGAAGTGCCGTCTCGGTACAGTACGATTGTTGGATCCAAGTTTAAAATGCCAATTAACTTGGGTAATTGTTACCCAATACCAAAAGACCATAATCCTGAACTGCCAAATCCAGTAATGATTATGGTAGAATCATTTCTCACTCAATACTATGAACGATACGATAACCAAGAGTCTAGACAAATGGTTTTGGAAGCTTATCGAGAAAATGCCACATTTACATTATCCAGTTGTTTTCTACCTAAAAAGTAGGTATATTTATGAGTACCCAATAAACAAAATTCAGTAATTGTGTTTAATTTTAGTAATAAAGGTAGTTTATCGCAGTATCTACCTGAAAGTAGAAATTTTTTGAAATCTGCCCCAAAAAATCAAATAAGACATCGTTTGTTACATAGAGGCAGGGAAAAGATATTAAACTTTTTAGAAAAGTTACCTAAAACCAAGCACGATCTTGGCTCATTCATAGTTGATGTTCCATTGGCAACTGTGAGTACCTATCTTATTTTATTTTAAGAGGTTGTCAGCGCAATTCTTGTTTTCTCTCTCTGATCCATGGTCAACATAGATAAAACGCTTCCACCTAAAATTGTTTTTTATGATTTTTAAGCTACCTAGTAAAATCACCTATTACAGAAATGATAGATGATAATAATTTTGAGAGTATGACATATCGATTTTATATTTATTATTGTTTTACTTTGTATTCGACTTAAAAAAAAAAAAAAATTTAATTTAAATGTTCTTTAAATTGTTTTTAAGACAATATTTAGGCAAATGGCAAATCAATATGTCATACCTTCAAATAAATTATTCTCTATTGTTTTTGTAATGAGTGATTTTCCTCTGAGATTACTAAAAAAAAAAACAAATTGATTCTGTGTAAAAGCATTCTGTTTATGTTGTGCGAGGCCGCGTGGGCCAGAGAGAGAAAAAAAACATTGAGCTGACATCCTCTTAATATATGCAGGCAAGGCCTTTTAAACAGATTTTATCAAAATATGACAATAAATTAATAGTATAGCAAAAAAATAATTGGATTAAAAATGAAAGTTACTATCTTGTTATTTAAATAATTTTTTTTTTTAGACCACAATGGTTCAAATTGTCTTAAACGGTGTGTTTGCTGAAGACTTTAAAGAAATTAACTATAGGCACATATACCGATCATTCTGCAGAACATTCTGTATAGCGCCAGTCGGAAATGGCTGGAGTATAATTAGCGATATGTTGTTTATAACAACAGTCACCGAAGATTTATTAGTAGTTAGTGCATTTTTGTTTTGTTTTATCTTATAAGAAAGTACATATTATTTCTAGATATTTTGTATTTCAGGAGACTTCAAAACGGTTCTATGTTTTGAACCCAAAACCAGTATCATTAAAAATAAATAATTTAAATGGCAACAGTAACCAAAATGTAACAATGTTTATAGAAGATACAGATCAAATTAAATCATCTCCATTCTATCAACAGCAACCCACATTTTCATTTTATCAGCCTTCACTAGTTATGGCTCCTATAAATCCAAAGCAGCCATCACCTTCTTATCAATTGGCCATGCAGACATCTAGATCACAGATCCAACAAATGACGCCTGCAGTAACAGTAGATTTCCAACCCGACTTGCCGCAGCAATCAACTGCTTCATTTTCTATGCTCAACGCAACAACGGTTTCAACTACTGCATTTCCCACTGTAAATCAATTGTTGACTGAAGTGCCTGCAAATTTGATCATTGATGCTAATAAAAATCCCGATAAGTTGACTATAATTAAGAGTTTTTCAATTGAGTCTGGGATGAATAATGAATGGGCTGAAAAGTAAGTCATTACCTACCTATGGTTAGGTCTTGTTTATCATAATATTGCAAGTAGAAGTATTGGGCTATCTTCTCGTATGCGCTCTACCCCAGATTGCGGTCTACCTGTAATAACGGGACGATTGATGTATGCACTCTACTATACAATTTATATTTTTATTATCGTGACTTAATAGTAATAAAGATTAGATCTCTCTTTTCCTACATCACATCATATTTTTTTATCGTATATATTTAGTCATTCGGTGACAATACGTGAGATCACACTTCATACACGGTTTTATATTTTCACGTCACGTTCAAATGTTTGCAAAAGAATTTTACAAAATTATACAAAACGAAGAATCAGTTACTAATTTTACGAATTTTGAGATTTATAAATGTTTGTTTATAAATGGTTGCTGTTGATTATAGAAGAAATAATTAGTACTATTTAGTATTTAGTATAAATAGTATTTAATTATTATTGGTGGCCATTGACTAATTGGGCATGGATCAAATCGAATTATTATACATTGCTTACCAGGCTGAGTTGTACTTTCTGCAGCGAGTTAACCCAGTGAGGCTAACCGGCTTATGGTTAACCGCTAACCTAACCCAAAATGAGTTGAACAAAATGTTTGTTCGTCATTAAAACCACTTTTATATAAACCATCCCATCATTCCACTTATTACTAGAATATATTTTCTAAAATCGAAATTTAGTTGTAGAGTGCAAAACACGGTAGAGCGCATACTGCAGTCGCATTGCTGCCGGTAGAGCGCATACGAGAAGATAAGAAGTATTGTTATTACTTATTTGTTAATTTTGATTTGAGAAGAATGGGAAATTTTTTCATCTGATATTAACAATTTGATCACAATATTATCAAACTCAACTTGAAAACTGTTTTCCAAATTTTGTAGCTCACTAATTAACTTTATTGTGTTTTTAATATATTATTTACTAACTTATTTCTTACAGATGTTTAGAAGACAATGGCTGGGATTATGTTAAAGCTGCTTCATGTTTTTTAGACAGGAGATCTAATATTCCAACTGTGGCTTTCATACATTAAACGATTAATCATTTTTAAATTAGTGCTACTTTAATTTTCATGATGGGTACATTTTTTTTTCGTTTTGATTAATTTTCTGTTGTGTTAATATTGTTAATTACCAAATGTAAACTTTTTATTGCAATTAGTATTTTACTTTATTTTTATTTTTTTATTGTTTATTAAAAATGTTAGTGTATGAAAATAAAAATAATGAAAAAAACAGTGTTTACTTTAATGAAACAAAATACAAAAAAAAAAAATAATTAAAAGATAAATTATTTAGTAAACAGCATAGAAACCTAATATTAATTAATGATAATAAAAAATATTTATTTAGCAGTTTTGAAATTATTTATTGAACACCTATCTTATAAGAAATTTATAATTTTTATTTTATTTATTTCCCATAAAAATATAATACATAATGATTATTATATTAATTTTTAGAAATTTTTTGGAATTATAAGACAAGTGTCAGGGCCTAATGAGTAATGACCATCCCACAGCACCAACTTTTCTTCAACTTTACCGCATGCTTTCAGTTTATGCTGTAATAAAACCCCCTAAAACAGGAAATTGCACAATATTTGAAGGTTAAAAATTTAAATTTAAAACAAAAATAAAACATTTCATATTATAAATTATAGTTAGTATTTCTTAAAATAAATGTTTCTATAAATTGTTTATTTATTTTATATTGTATATAGATACAATTCCTGTAATATCAATTGAAGATTTAAAAGAAATTATAAATGATCCAGAAAATGTTTCAGAACGTACAAAAAAAAATTGATATGCTGAAAGAAAAAATTAATAAGATTATTGAAGATGATTGCTGGGATCTGGACGATATTCTGTTGGAGCATGATTATGCTAACTCTACAGTTTTTGACTGCGTTGTTTATTTTATGGCTGGGTAAAATATTTTATGAATTAGTTAATAGCATTAAATAACACTTTTATTTACCTTATTTACCTACTTCAAATAGGCACATTGCTAAACGATTGGTAAAGAGTACTAAGTGCCAGTTATGTGTAGTAAGTATAAAAAATTTAAATACTTCAGCAGTTGGTAGTGAAGGCTACAGGCACACACATCATTATAAAATCAATACATTCATCGCTCCGCTCAAAATCTAATAAAAAAATATAAAATATTAATATACATAAATCAACTTTACCAGAAATTTTTTTCGCTTAGATTCTGAGCAAAATAATGAATAAAATATTGATTTTATAATGATTTGTGTTTTTATTTCTGTGAAGACATTTTATTGTGGAAAAAATTCTTCAACTTCAGTATGTTGTTTATTGTTATGAAAGTAAATCTAGTTTTTCTTACAAGAGTTATCAAACAATTTTAGTTTTTTTTTAAAATTTTATTTCAATTGGCTGTAAAATCTCAAAAAATTCCACAGCCACTATAGTTTTCTACACGTTTAAATTTTAAACCACAGAATAATTTGCCAATTTATGTAATATTGACATTATTAGAATAGAGTAGATAATAGTTGTAATAATGGTCATTATATATATTTTTTTTAAATGTGACTACTTTTTATATACTTTTTGAATTCAATCAAATAAGTAACTGGTAATTGAAATGAAAAAATCTGAATTTTAAAAACTTCAAGAGTCTATGGTAAATAGGAAAATAATAAAATTAAAACCCAGCAATAATGAGTTGGTGTATAATTATGTTAACATAAAATATTAATGAGATAGATTTGAGATCATGTATGAGTATTGAGTAGGTATAATGATTTAAATCCAGAATGACGTTCAGCCATGAAAACTATTTTTTTAACTTATCCCTTAAACCATGAGTGTTTGAAAGTTAGATTGATACCTTATTCAGAAATCTGGTCGAGTAGTTTCAATTTTAGTTTTAGATTTAGATTTATCAATTTTTCTCTGACAATGGATTTTATTGTTTTAAGGACTTATTAGAATCACATTGGTCAGAAGAAGTGCATTGATGAGTTTCAGACCTTAGCCTAAAGTATAATTAATATCGTTCTAATAAAATGTAAACATATAATAATATAATTAATAATTCTCCAAAAATTAAAATTCAAGAGTGTACATTTCGATCTTGTCTTGACAAGCTTTTTTACAAACAACAACAAAATTTTGAAATAAAATCAATGATATAAAGACAATTTTTCTACTTATTTCAACAACATATTTTTTATATTTTTTGAACTTTTATTAGTTAGTTAAACCTGAGACAGATCAGAATAAAACTATTCATAAACATCATGAACAACATTAATTATTGTAATAATCATTAAACCATCTAACCATAAGACAGCCGACGGTTAATTCTGAAATTAAAAATATTATTCAATTGATTGTTAAAATAATAATATTAATGTAATTTTTTCTCCCAAAAAATTGGGTGTAATTGTTTACATTATAAATTAATAATTTTCTATTTCTTATGAAAGGATGTTAGCACACTATTTGTTTTTTCTCTCTGACCTATGCACAACATGAAATTTTAGTTCAGCAGAATAATCTTATTTTTTACCATTAATATTACAATGAAGTATGATCATTTGTGTTTGTACGTTGGCTATTTACAATATTTCAATTAGAGTATGTAAAATATTAGGATTTAAAAATGCTCATGTGTTGCAGAAAAATAGAAATATCCTAAAAGAACACGGATAATGTTAAATGCTTATATAATTCGCTTATATAATTGAATATGTTTTGCGTTTGTAGGACGGAGACTAGAGGCGTGTTTAACAGGGGCATAATGGGCATATGCCCACGACAGCAAAATTGTCTGGTAGCATTTATGTTAATGTATAATTCATTTCATAATCTCTATACACATATACCTACGTCAATAGATTAGACATTCCTCTACTTGGTAATTTACAGGACAATTTTTTGAAATTATTTTGTTTTCCACGTATAAAAATCAAATTTTTTGTATACATAGTTTCAATAGTTTTTATTGGTTTCTATAGCAACAAAAATAAATACAAATCAATTATATTGTATGTAATTTCATTATATTATAATATATAATATACCTAATAATCCTTGCCCTTTTTTTATTTTATTCATTTTTTTTAATATTTGGGCCAAGTACAGGAAAAAAAATAGTGAGCTAACATTCTCTTAATATCAACTATATAATATTTAAGTCAAATTTTCAAAACAACTTACCAAAAAAATAATCTGCTAAACTAGTTCCCATACCAATCACCATCTAATAATATAAAAACAAAATAATTTAGGTATAATATTATGTAAGTTAAGTAAAAGTTTTTTTTTTGAACACTACAAAGTACAAACCTTTACATTTTCCCACCACATGCAACTTTTCTCAAATTGATGTGTACGTGGCAATGCATCTGTAACAAAAATATTTATGTTAACTTCCAAAAATATAATTTTTAAGAGTCAATATAATAAATAGGTATAGAATTGGTGGATTTTAATAGACTAGTTGTATCGACACTATAAATTATAATAAAACAAAATCACGACCACCCCAAGAATTTTTCCATTTCAATGATTTATTGAAGCTTTACAACATATTAATTATTGTTTTAGAGCAACCTTGCAGTATAGGTACTATTAGAATAATCAAATTATAAACCTGTTAATAATATTGTTTGTAGGAGGAGGATGGTACATAAAATTAATAAAGATAATATTGTAGACAAATTCTCTTGATTGAAATACATTACAGCAAAAATACAATAACTTTGTGTTCAACTAGTAGGATAAAGACATTATGTAAAAAACAATGTAGACACTATAACTTATGAGTTATGAGATCTTTAACAAAATAGACAATTGGCACAGTAGGTATGTAGTACACACATACACAGTGAGTAGTGAGTTCTGACCAAAATCATATAATTGAATGTCTATAAGAGCACTTTAATAATAATAAAAATAATAAAGCGTGAAATCCCAACGGCCATGTCATCATTTACTAATACAGTGATAGTTTTATCATAATTGTATATAATAATATTATATAATATTAAAATATTTTAATTAAGTTAAGACAATGCAGTATGCAAAACATAGAAGAAAGGATAGAAGAAAAAACTTAATATTAAAATAAGTATGGAAATTAAAAAGTAGTGGAAAATAAATATACACGGTGAATCATCAAGCATTGTCACTCCCATTGATTACTTCAACTAGGAATTTATTCAAATTAAATCTGTGTACCTAATTATAGAAAAGCATGTATCCACTATTTTGAAAAAATCATTACTTTACAAAATAAAGAGTGTTAAGCGATAAATGAATTATCCTGTATAAATATAATAGATTAGTATTTAATAAATTCTATTATAGTAAAATATGAAGTTTTTTTTACAGCTAAATTTGAAAAAAATGGATATTCTTGGATAATAATTTCTCTTCATTCATAAAGAATTATTACATTTCTCTATTTTTAAACTACTTAGTAAAAAATAATAGTTTATAGTTTTTATTACTAAAATTAAAATTAAAACTAGTTATTACAGATTAGTCAATATAGAAAATAATTTTTTCCTGAAAATTAATACTTTTTGATTTTCCCAAATATTAATTTGCCTAGCTTTTAAATTATAACATAACATAACTAACAACTAACTAAATAATTCTACTATTACATTTTTTTTTAACCGTTATGGTTAAAATATTTAATTAGTATTTATTAATAAATAAAGAAATTTATACTTTATGTACCTGCACGTTTTTCTAATTCAAAATGGGTTTGACTTTGTTTTAATATCTTTTTAATATTGGCGTTCATAATTTCAAGGACCTTTAAATATTTATAGATGATTAGATAATTTCATTGAATACGCACAAAGCTGGTAATGCACTCATACAAACATATTTATTTAGTGTTTATGCTGATCCCATTTACCTGATCTTTAGACTTTTGGAATTTCTTTTGCGAGTCTGTCGGCTCTTTGGTGCTCTGTCTTTTCTTGTCAGCCATTGTGCCCGCAATAGTTAATGGAACCAATTTCAGTGATACGTAAGTTTAGAAACCGAATGTCTAATAAGTAGTTATAATTTGTATTATGTATATTATAATTTATAGTCATTTTTGCAACTGGTAATTATTGGAAAATAGAAAACTTCTAGATAAACACTTAGGTGGGTAATTATAGATTACCGGACTAATGCCATATTTATGCTAGTTGCTAACGGTGGTGTAATTTTTTTTTTTTTTTGGGAGGGGGGAGGGTGGGTGGATTGGGGCACAAGTATGATTTTGCACTCACAGACAACAGTTAAAATATCATATTATGTTATATTTTATAGCTAACACAATTTATATTATGCAATTTTAATAATATCTAATACAATAGTACAATATATTTATATTAATCTTTCTCAATTGAATCAAAAGAAATAGAAATTGTGTATTTCAAAATAATGTAGTAAGCCATGACATATATTTCGAAAGCTTACACCAAAAGCAATGTTTTAAAATAATATACTTATGGTATCTATTGGAAAATGGGTCGGGTTTATCTCACGCTACCACTGAAAAACTTGAGTCTGCGCACGCCTAGCAGTATAACGATTAACGACGTAATTTCGTCATAGTTTCTGGCTGTAGAAAACACGCAAAACGATACAGGTATGGGGACGTGATTTTTAGATCGTGGTATACTTACCGAGATTTTAGATGTGTTGGCTAGGTCGCTGATGCGGTATTTAATGGACGACGTGGATACACTTAGTTAAGGTGTAACTGCACTTGGAATTGTACCTATATGGTCACCAGACGAGTGACGACACTGACCATAGATAAACGTATAACATGGCGCTGACGTACGGGCATAGAGTCATGTCTATTTTGCCATGCATAGAGAGTAATCCAATTTTGACGTGGGCACGTGGCAGAGTTAATTAATGGCAGATTCGAAGAAAAGGACTTAACAAAAGGTTAGAATTTATTAGAATAGGGTAAACGGACATTTCGTCCTCGTCAATTATTAAGGTAAGACATTTGGCCCTCGGGAGTTATAAGACGTTACATACAAATAACCGCCCGCCTTGTACTTCAGGTCCAACAGCAGCCCGCCCACCTTGTGGGGATCCTGAGTACTTTCCTTTATTCAAATTCTCAATTTTATCAAAGGCTTTATTATACCATTGAGTATGCTCAATGATTAAACTTCTGAGTAATGATGCATACACTATAATACATAATCATAATATTATTATTGACACATAACGCCAACGCAACACATTTTATTATATTTTCCGCTTGGTAAAGGTCGTAACACTTATTGTGTGGTTATGCATGTATTCTATCAGCTATAATTATTATATTATTGTACAATAAATTGTCAAGACTCATATACGAACAAAAAATGTTTTTCGAGTACAGACGTATAAAAGATACCTGTTATAAAATTTGTTCGGATTATGATATAATAACTCAAGTCAGTAATTATACAGGAAATATGATATAGTTACAGGCACGTTACACGGGTTCAACTGGTTCAAGATAGTTCAAACCACCCCCAAAATATTTTCAAACAATATAATTTTTTGATATGCGGCTAATACTACCTATGTAAAATACAATTTTGAGTTTGTTTCAAATATTATTTTGTATTCTATTTTTGACTATATTGACGTTTGCACGTTCTACACATTTATAATCAATGATATAACTATATAAGCAATACACACACCTACACAAAACACAAATATAATTCGCGTCTTAGGTACCATGATTATATTTTTATGTAAAATGTATTATGTATATAGCATTTAATAATGTAGTTATTCATATTATTAAATATTATAATGTAGAATTTCTAGATATATGATATTTGTAGGTATTGTACATGTAGGTAACTTATTATAATAAATTATCGTTTTCAACCATATTTTGTTGATTTTCTTCTACTGCATCATCTGCTGCCCATGGTTGTATTTCCGCGGAAGCGAAAATGGCATACAAACAGCCACCGCAAAACGTACCTATTATATCGCTATCAGGATAGCACTTTCGACTTCGGTAAGTATCTAGGTATGTCCAAATATAATTAGGACAGCGTTAACTTAATTTAATACAAATGAAAGAACATAAATACAATTTTTTTATATCATTACTCCAGAACTCAATATTCTATTTACAACATTGACCCACAAAAACATAGAGATCAAATGTATGTTTAACAGGGAACAATACATCAGACTAACATATTTTGGTGCGATGTCTAAAGTGACACTAACCGGAAATTCTATAAATTAATATTTTGTCGGTGCGAGTCATGTCTGTTGGTGTCGGCACGGTTAACGTTAGGTAACGAGATAACGACGTTCATCTACCAAAATGGAATACATAGAAAAATAATTTATTTTATTTAAATGTATATTTATCACAATATTGAATAGGTACTCAGTAGTCAGTACATTCAAAATAGTAAGTGTGGTTACACGTATTTTTAAGTCTATAGCTATTTTCTTAAAATGGACAATGCCATTTTAATTGAGCTAGTTAGAGCTAGAAAGTGTTTATATGATTCAAGTCACAAAAAGTATGATGACTATTATTTTAAGGAATCTTTATGGAAGGAAATTATACATGAAATTAATCAACCAAGTAAGTAAAACTTTTACTACTAAGTTTACTAATAAACTAATAAGTTAATATAGAACCTATAAGGGGTGACAATATAATAAAAAAAAACTTAGAACCAACAAAATTGATTTTTTTAATAGGGAACAGAAAATAGATTTACAACATAGATAAACGATGTACCTATGTAATATGTAGTATAAAACTGTGATCAGTACAAATAGTTTATTAATAACAATTAAAAAAAGGGTGGGCAAGTGGTCATCGCTCTGCTGTACTGCTGTACAGTAGGTTACAAGTAGGTTACTATAATGGATGGTGTTAAATTTTAATTCAATGATATCATATCATTGTATACGAAAAACGATTCTGATCGGAGACGGTTTGCCAACCTAGGATATTTTATATTATATTTATTTATATTGTTATTATTAATATGGTAGCCAGTAAGTTGAATTAATACTGTTTGCATATTATCATATTTCAATATTTTTGTAATATACTTGAGAAGCTTTAAGTACCCACGAATAAAGTTTTTAAATGACAACAAAATAACTAACATTTTTATTTAGTATGTAATTTAGTCCAAATTTCAAATTAAAATAACTATAAAAAAACTGTGTTTACATATTTTTTTAGATTTTTTGATTATAAAATGTATTTACTACTTATGTGAAACTTAACATGGAACTTTGTTTTACATTTTTAAACCTTAACTATAAAAGTTGAATATTTTATAAATTTAAACTACTAAATAATTTGTAAATTTTCAATTTGATAAATTTCGTCAAAATTTGAACTTTAAATGCTTATAAAAAAACGTCCCTATGTATTTTTAGTATATTTTCACTGTTGTTGTAACAATATAACTGGAGCATTGTACTAAAATTATAATTGTTTGATATTTATTTATAAAATTTCATTTTATTGATATTATTTATAGAATAAAAAACTAAAAAAAAATTTAAATTTCGAATGTTTATAAATAACTTAAAACGATTCAAAATATTTTGAAAATGTCATCATTTATGGAAAACGATAAAATAAACATTTAATGAAAATGTCAAGTTCGTATAGTAATTAGTTTTTGAATAACGATAAAGTAAGAAAATCGTTGGATAAGAATTTGTTAATTTACGTGTGATATCCAATGTCTAGCTTTAAAAGCTAGTAAAAAATTAATTTGATTTTCTATTAAATTTTTTTTTTTGAATGTAGGAAAATTTTATATTACATTTTCAAAGCTTAGATATAAATAGAACATTTTTAATGAATTTTTAAGTTGAAATAAATTGTCAATATTCGTGATTTTGCTGAATTTTGTCAACATTATCACTTCAGACGCTCATAAAGATAGATAAACAGTCATCAAAATTTTTTTTAGTATTGTCAGCATCTTAATAAATTTCTCTTTAGGGGAAATGTTCGTCACCAATTATTGTAAATGGAAATTTTCACTATTGTTCCCTGAAGTGGTTTTCCATTAAGAATATTAAACTTTCTTCGTTCAAGTGCTTTTCCTATAAATTAGAATTTGAAAAAATACCTCCACGGTTATTTTTTCCATAAGCTCCGATATATCTGTGGTAGTACATTTATAGTGTGCATGAACTAATGCCATTAAAACTATGGAATATGATTTTTTTATAACTATAATACATTTGGAGGTGCTTCTATAATCTATACAATAAAATATGTTTTCCATGTTGAATATAATATATATGTTTTCTCCTATATATAAGTTCCAAATTTTTCATTTTTTTGTTCTGTTATGTATTCTTTTAATAATTTTTCTATGATTGCTGTACACACTTCTCTTACAACTTAATGTACCTACTGTACAATGAACCAATCAAAAACTAAAAGCAATAGTTTGATATGAATCTCCAGTTGCTAAAAATCTATGAAGAAAAATTATAAAATATATTTTATTGATTTTTATTTAATTATTATTATAAATCAATAATTTTGATTAATTTTATACGAATTTAAACTTCTCAAACGTTAATGGAAAATATTTACAGTTATTCTAATTATCATAATAAAAACTTATGCTGGACCTTGTATCGAATTTTTAACCTTTGGATGTAAATAATAAGAACTTTAAGAATTTAAAATTTATAACTACAAAAAAACTTTCAAATTTTCCCGATTCTGACGTATTTCATAAATTAAATATGAACTTTAAATGCTTGTAAAAAAATGTTGACTAACGAATTTTGATTTTTTTTTAATCACAATAAGCCCTATTATGATAAACCTTGTATTACATTTTTGACCATCCTAATTTTTTTTACTAAAAACTCTAGACAAAAAACTGAAAAATTCGAAAATTTTTACCCTTTAGAAATAATTAAAAAATAGCCAAAATACTTCGAAAACTGTACTATACCATATACATCCATGTATAGTACCTATGATGTTTCCAATATAAAAAAATGTTGAAGGATTTTAAGTATTTATAAAGTTATTAGTTTTTGAATTACAGTTAAATAAAAAAATAAATTTTGTCGAAAAATGATATTGTTTAAAAATTTTAGACACAAAAATAATAATAATGAAAAAAAACAGCATTGTAGAATCGATGCGTTGAACATTCTGTTCGGAATCTAAAAAATAGATATAATGTTTATTTTTGTAGCACAAGAATGTAAAAAGGCGTGGGAAAATTTAAGAAACTTTTACAGGAGAACTACCTACTATTTAAAAAAGTGCAACAATGTCGAATAAAAAAGCCAAGTATTTAAAAAAATGTCAATACGAATCAGAGATGGATTTTTTTAAACCTTAAATAAAAGAAAGGCAAACAGTATCCTTAATATTTAAATTGTTGGGAATTTATATTTTTTTGTAACTATATTTGTAAAAAAATGTATATGCAATATTCTTACCAGCTATAGTAATAATATAATTTGTAAGTTGTAACTAATGTAAACGGTTTAAAAAAATTCGTTTTTCGAGAGAAAAAAAAATTAATGTTCAAGCTACCTTTTATATAGCTACCTTTATAGAGGTTGATAAAATAAGCAATTCAACCACTCCAAGTCTCTAGGAATCTATCGATATAACTTTTATTAAAAACCATTAATAAAATGGTTAATAATTTAACTGTAACAGATAAAGATAGGATATAGTACTATTGGTATAAATCGAAGATGGTTCTAAAAGAAGTAGGGACCTATCTCTAAGAATTAAGAACAATTTAAAATTATAGAGTAGTTTTGAGTAATTGAGTATATAATAAGTTATAATAAAGATACATTCAACTTTCATACATCTATTTGTTTTAAGATATAATTTCAAGGCCATATACAGTCGTCATAACCGAAGTGACCAATAGCAGCCATTAATAAACAAAAAAAAAAAAATACAAATTTCTAAAAACAAATGTTTCGAATTATATCCAATTATAGAAGTAATTTAGAACACCGCGGGTAAAATACTTATACTTTATAGTGACCAAATATCAAAATTATTATAATCGTAATAATAATTACATTAAATGTAACCATAATATATATAGAAATAAAAATAAACTCTCCAATTTAAATATTATAACATAAGTATAACCACTGGCAATCATCTATAAACAAGAAAAAATGAATACAAAAATCCCATAAACAAGGACTCAGCATTTTTCCCAAATCAGACAAATCAATCTAATCATTCGCAAGTAATTTAGTTACCAACGAACAGCATTTTATTATTATTAGATATATGGATAATATAATGGATGATTGTTATGTCCATTTTACATGCAGGTAAATTATTATAATCTATTGTCGTTCTCAATCATATTTTGTTGATTTTCTTCTACCGCATCATCTACTGCCCATGGTTGTATTTCCGCAGAAGCGAAAATTGCGTACAATACAGCCACCGCAAAATATATTATCGCCATCAGGACAGCACTTTCGACTTCAGTAAGTATCTATATTCAAAAATAATTAAGTTGGTTCACTTAATTTAATACAAATATAAGAATATATTATAGAATGTTTTTATATTGTTACCTCAAAACTCAATATTATATTTGCGACATTGACACACAAAAAGTCGGAAATAAAATGTATGTTCCACAGAAAACCATACAATAAACTAGCGTATTTTGGTGCGATGTCTAAACAATTTATATAGAATCCTATAAAAAAACCAACGTATAATTTCGATTGTAAACATGATAAAAAATAGTTTTCAATATTGTATGTTTCGTAGCATTTGTATTTATACTTACCGAAGTAATAAAGATATTTCATTTCTCTAGTTATGTAATAGCATATTTTATTGGTTCTTAAAGTATGGCCTAAAATCGCCTTTAGGATAAAAAATATGCCCAGTGAACCGAAATATGAACAACTCCAAAACTTTCTAACGTTGGAGGTGGAAATGAATACGGTGATTTCTGGAACTAATTCAACCAGGACGACGAAGAGTAGCAATAAGATGATGGTGTAAATTCTCATTGTCCATTCTAATTCGCCCTGTGTAGTCAAACATTTGTTAAAAACTTGTTAAAACAGAACTATAATAACGTACACTTATTAGTATATGAAAAAAAACACATACGTTATTATTGTATAAATCACTGTCATTTATTTCACTAAGTCGAGCATTACACGCGTATAATAAGGCAATCACAAGGACTGGTTTAGAAGTGCAAATCGATTTCCATGGAATGTCCGATACGATTGATCGAGTTAACGAAATGCCAGATGCTGGGAAAGAATATCGTGAGTTGTTTAAATCTCCAAACAAAATAAAATATCGGTCCAGGCTCCGAAATGAATAATTTCCATTGATCACGTACAGCCACAAGATGTACCACGCCAATCCAATCACTCCTATGATAAAGTACATAATATAGGTTAGGGACTTATTGGAATTATTATTCTGATATTCAAGCAGCAGTGCTCAGTATTACTATTTAATTGTAAGTATTTACCAATAAATAGAGTTAACGTATATGATGAATTTGTATCGTGTATCTTATCAATAGTGTCATCGAGATATCCGCCTTCATATATCAACATGGATAACACTATTGGAACGTGACGGATTGACTGTATATTCAGTGGGACCCAATAAGTCCAAACCCTGTCAAACGACGCATCCACCGCGGCCTATAATGCAGGACAAAAATGCACAAACCCCATTACTGTTTACTACTGTGTGGCGTGTGCTAAAGTGCACTTCACGGCGAAAAATTTTTATATTTTTACCATTGTCGCTCCTCTTAAAAATTGTAAGAAACAATGTGTATGAGTGTTTAAGTAACTTATACTCATGACTATGATTAAATGATTAATCGACGATATGGTGACGAAAATTCCTAAAATACTGAAAATGTCATTATATAACTAAACTGCATTATGATAATTTTTCAGTGATGGGTAGGGCTAGGATTAATACACATTAATTTTGTTATTAGTACTATTTATATATGCATCACCCGATTCGGAATTTGATAGTACTTACGAGATAATCGTGTAATATAATTTGATACAACTAATAAAGTACTTTTGTTTTGCATATTTATATATTTTCGCATGCGAATATTAGTGCACTAATAATATATGTCCCGTAGAATGTTTTTTGTCAGAACTCAAAATTTAACAGTAAGTTTTTTATAATTTTAATTTAAAGTTATTTTATTCAAATTTCAAAGTAGACATTTTATTTTGTAACTTGTACAAGGTTCACCATCAGGGATGGAGCCTTTCATGTTTTCAGGAGTAATTTTAGGCAATTTATGTGACATTTACATTTAGGCTGTGTCAATGTGTAAGTAGTTCCTACCTAAATGAACATTAGTGTGTGTAATTTTTTGTTATTGCAGTTTTAAGTTTTAACTCTCGCATGTGTACATCATGTACACACATACCTAATAATTAATACTAGTAAAATAATAAATAAGTTATTAACTCTAGTCTATATATCAACTATTTATAATATAAATACATAATAGGTAGGACAGGAAGGTATATAATGTGTAGGTTTGTATCAACATAAGTTTAAATCTCAAGAATTTGAATAAATTAATTTACTAAATTGTGTCTATAAATATAATTTATATTTCATTTAAAATATAAATCCTAGCCCTATTATAGGTATTAGCTGGTATCATATTATTATAACGATTAAGAATATTGGGGTATCACTCGATATTACTTGTGAGCTGGATAAACAGTGGCTGAAATACCGCCTAGTATTAAACCAATATAATATCCATGCAGAGTGTAAGACAAGCAATCATAATGGGAATAGTCAATCTGTAATATTATAATATAACATCATTAAAATGTATAAGTACCTATAGTTAAAAACAATCATTGGAATAACAGACACTCACTTGTTTTTTTAGTGCCATAAACCAAATAAACTTATAAAATAAACTCAATTGAAGTGACGTGATAAAAAACCCTAAAAAAAAATAAATTTACACACACACAACACACATATATTATGTAAAATTAAGAATACCAGGGAAATGTATAAATGTAAAAGGTAAATTTAAAAGATTCTTTTTAAAAGGCTGCATACGAATTGCGTCCAGGTTTTTTATTTGACTATAGGTACTAATTACGTCACGATTATCTGATTATAAAATTACACTTTCATCGATCCGTAATCGATATGAGTATAAGACTAACATCCATCGAATAGGACTTTGAAACTTACAAAATAAACTTATTGATGTACTAACATCAAAATGTATAGAAGTAGTCAAATAAATAAATAAAACGTAAAATAAGCGAAAAAGAAAAAATTGTATGAAGACAAATGATTAAATGTAAATAAACCTATTACATATAGGTTACATATTAACATTATTTACATAATAATAATCAAAATAACACGTTTTGATTACATCAAAATTGTTTCATTTAATTTTTTGACAGTCCGTAAACAATAGTATATAATATAACAATCAAACCTATATATTTATATATTTTAGATTCTGAGCGGAGGAATATATATATTGATTTTACAATGATGTGTATTTTTTTATTTTTGTGTCTGTCATCACCGTTTAGGGCAGTAAAACTGCTTTGATTTTCGAAATTTCAATTATCATTTTACAAGCCACCTAACCTACCAGGTGGTTCATATAAAATATGCTCATCCCAATTTTTGAAATTTTATTTATTCAAATTCAGATTTTTTTAAACTCAAAGACCGCTTTTTAAAATTTTTGATTTTTTTAGTATTGCAACTGGACACTTTTTAAGCAAAAAAATATTCAAGAATTTGAAAAAATTGTCCTCTAGTTTATTTAAAAATTCCAAAATAATATACTGTTATACTTTTTGATGTTCGATCGGTATATATGTTTGATTATTGGTGTTTAAACTTTCCAATACCCATTTAAAGTATTAAATACCTATGCGTTAGATACCTATACGTTGTATTTATGGTATATTTTATCCGAAAACTGTCGAATTATTAACGCGATATATTTATATTATTATGGATGGTAACTAGAGAAACCTGTGTGAATGGGCTATAAAGTTTCCACACGCTCAGGCAGGGATATAACAAATCAGTAGGTACCAACTACCAGGTATAACATAACGTACAGTTTACTAGGTACTAAAATAATGATGTTTCAATGCTAATTGCTAGTAGGCGGTTAAAGACAACTAAACTTTATTAGAATATCGGCAGCTAACACAATTACACAAAGGTAAATAATTTTATTAAGTATTAAATTGTAAATTCAAATCGTCAGTGATACTGTGATAGGATAAATTCTTATTGACAATATACTATAATTTACCTACAAGTCCAAGCAAAACTACTGCGTATCTTCTGTTCCAATATGTAGTTTTCAAACGGATAAACCTGCCAATGAATCTGGATGACAGTAGTTCTGGTGATTGGAAGTCAGTTGGAATATCCCAGCTACTGGTCGCGTTTTCCTCAAGACTCATCCTCCACTTTTAATGATATATCAGTCGGCGCAGATACGTTCAGCTGTGCATTTTTTTGTCAGTCATGACTTAAGGTTGTTATAATAGTTTATATAGAGTTTTTTTTTATAATTGAGAAGGTACTAAAAATGTATTAAGAATTTCTATAAATAAGCTCTTATTTACTAATAATTTTTTTTTGTATGTGCGTATAGTTGTAACAATATGAAAGTATCGTTGAAAACAAAATGTAAAACATGTTAATTCAATATAATAGCCAATAGGGAGGTACGTGATTGTTGAAGTTCCTCTAATAACATGTTTAGTCTTCTTATGAGAACGCTACAGGGGCATTATTTGTTGTCTTCGTCTTACAAATGTACAACACAGCAAATTGTACGTTCAACATAATACATTTTACTTGTAATTACTCATTTCTAAAATAAGAGTGAATTTATCTCTAATAAAATGTAAAGGTAAGAATATTGAGAGATGGTAAAGTGCGCCAACATTAACCTTTTTCTAAAAGTCGGTATGTAAACTGCGACAGATAAAAATTTAACATTATACAATCTGTGGCAAAACCAATACGATACATTAAACAAACTATGACAATCACAATTTATTTTATAAACCTACTTTATACAGGAACATATCGATACGATAACATATTGTATACGTTTATCGTTCATTTAGGTATAATAGGTGTTATATGCTTATGATATCGTTTTACGCCAATTTTATAACCACATAATATTTTTAATTCGTACGTAAATTTAAATTTAAAATTGTTTAACATTATTAATTGTTTGTCATTCTCGTTAAAAATTGTTGTAAATTCCATTTTGAGTTAAATATTCAACTTCTTAAACTTCTTCTACTGACATTTAACACTAGTAAGTAGTGTAATATTATCACAAGTATAAAGGAACCGGTATTTATAGTATGACGCTTTAAAACTTAAAACTCATTTGGATTTACCTTACCCATTTCGAATTTGTAGACAACAGTGCAACATAACATAATTAATTAAACGATATACGTACATAGTAATTATAGTAACACATATGTAGCCATTTAGGTATATATATATATGATTTAGTAATTTAGATACCTATATATAATTTATGTTAGCGTATTGATATGCCATAATATGTATTACAATTTACAGTATATAGTAGATAGTATGTATAGGACATATAGGTACATAAAATAAATTGCAGCAGTTTGTATAATGTATATTTTACCGGTTTTGGTGAGATTGTATAATGTTAAATTTTTTTTTGCCACGGATTATACATATCGACTTTTAGAAAAAGGTTAATTTGCCGCAATTTATGTACAGCCAGAATATTATATAGGGTATCTCTGTGGATTTTATCGATATTATTATTTTTAAGTAACTTATGATCAATTAAAAATGAACAAAAAATGTACCTATACATTATAAAAATGGTCATAACTTGCTTCTTAGTAAAAATATCAATAAAATCCTCCAATAATGCCCTTGATAATAGCACAGATTTTATAAAAAATTTTATATAATTAAATATAGTTTTATATAATCTGTGATAATAGATTGATAATCTTGCCTTATAATTGTATAAGAAGTCAATTTACAATAATTTTAGAAATTACAGAGTAAAATGTATTATTGTGAACGTAAAATTTGTCATGTACGTTTGTGAGACGGAGACAACAAATGCCCGTATGGCGTCCTCTTAACAGTAAAAATAGAATAGTTAATTCTTTAATTATGGTTTAATGTTAGATACCTATAGGTATATAATATTATTATTTGTTTTTTAAAAAACCTTACAGTGGAAAAAGTATATCAAAAATAAAAGTTATGAATACAAATACTGCACACTAATAATTCCAATGTTTGCAGTTTTATTATATTATTTTAAAACTGATTTAGTTTTACATTTTTAATAAGAAATGTTGAACGATGCAAATCGTCAAATTAAGATATTATAATAAAATATGCGTATTTATATAATGAATCCGTTCTTTATAGTTTATAATATAATACCATAATCTTTAATTTCCAGTATGTATCTATAGCCTGTATACTGTATAGCCTATTTGTATGATAATATATCATAATTAATCGTCTATCAATATTACAAATATATCTTTATATAATAACATATGACACTTACATCAATAGTTTCCCGAATGTTTCAAATATTGTGTAAAAACAATGATCCGGTGCTTTTATCTTGCTGTCTAAGTGTGGTGTGAGCAATGAATAACTTCAATATACTGAAATTGCATTGTATATAAATTAAACCGTATGGTACAGTGTTGTGCGAAATAACTACGATTAATGTTTTTATAAATATATATATAATATGATTATATTTATCTTTAATATCCGTATTGTTCATTCGTCAATATAATATTATTATGTGGTTTGTCTACACCTACCTAATATGTGTCAACATAACATTAAAATAATAATTTTAAGTATATTAAATAGTTGACATAAATGTAAAGCCAAATAAATTAATCACGGAGCGTGATTTATATTTTATTCATTGAGCGACTAGTATGTTTCTGTTGTTCTAATCTCAGTAAAATGGTATTCATTTTTGCAGCATCAATAATACATACATTATTTTAATTCTTAACGTTTATTCATTGATACTTTTAATTTAAAAATAACATTTTATCATCGTTTAATATTGAGTTATTTCCCGACGCTACTGATGCGTGTTATATTGAAAATTATACATTGTTATACCAGTACACGATCATTTAAAAATATACCATCTAAGGTATAGCTATTCTTACACTTAGAATAACAATTGTAAAATAAGCAAAACTATAATATTGTCTCCGTAGCAGAATAATAATATTATAATTTATAAGGCGTACTATTGGCAATAACCTTCGTACCACACTACCACATCGCCGCCGACCGGGACACACACTCACACACGCACGACATAATATCATAATTATCCGTTATTTATAATGTTTCATTTTTGTTTTATAATTGTGTCATCTGTCATCTGTGAGTTACACATGGTACACAAAAATCATACCATTGTATGCGTAAATCATGACAATTGCACCAGCAAGAATAATATGAGTAATATTTATATATTTATAATGATATATTTATGCTTAAATTAGGTATAGATTATAAATGTACAATGTACCTACTAACTATTATTGACTTCCATTGTAAAATAATCTAAAAAAAAAACGTTAATATAATAATTATAGTGATTTATACTGTATAGGTCTATCACATGTGTTAAAACGCCACATGTCCCACTGATTATAGCTGCAAAGAGATGGCACGTGTTGCTGCACATGTATCCTTTTAAAAAAGTCACAAAATAAAAAATGTTATATCACTGTGATGGTCTATAGCGCAAATGCCGTTTTAAGTTTTAAACTTTTAATAAAATGAATATATGATGGACCTATACACAAAGAACAGAAAACCAAAATAAAACAATTTTATCAAAAAATGTAGGTACCTAACATATGACCTTTTAACAAAAAGTGATTCATATTATTATAGAGGTTTGGTTACACGTGCGTAAGGATGTCGCAGAACTATTATTTCAACTGTATAGTTTGAAAAATGTTATCTTTTCAAAATTATAATATTTGATTAGTAATGATTTGCTTTTCTGAAGTGAGCTCCGTTTCCGCGGCGCCCTGCATTTGGGTGGGGCCCCGTGCAGGTGAGATGTGCAAAAAGAAAAGACTTTCCGAAACTCTAATTTTAAAGAGTTGCTCAAACAGGAATTTATAGTGATTTACGATGGATTTTTTTTTATAGAAATGGCTGTCGTCGGTTACAAATTATAATAGTTATGGTATAGAAATTATTCCTGACTGGCTAATTCATCATCGTCTAGCAGGATACGCCGAAGCTTTGAGTATGAAATTTAGTCAGTAAAATTGTTTTTTATGTTGGATAATGACCTACTAAGAAAGTATTTTCCGAAATTACATTTTAAAGATGTTCACAAACAAGTTTTTATAGATATCATAAAAGTTTAGAGTGTAAGTATAAGTAAAGTTTAGGCCATATTAATAATTATAGGAAATACAACTTTTTATTAGGAAAAAAACGAAATTTAAAATATTGAGATATTATAATGTATGAAAATACATGTAAATAAATAAATTCTGTATTATTTTTTATACCTACTTTTCATTTTTAGCTCTCGGGTATTTAGATACACGAGTATTAATATAACGGGTATTAAGATACACGGGTATTTAAATATACACGGGAATACAGGGGTATTTTTACTACACGGGCCTTAATCCCGCCTTGTTTAAAAACACGGGTACCCGTGTAGTTCATTACACGTGTAATCGAGACTTGATTCAGGAGCCTATTAAATTTTCAACAAATAAAATATTGCATTGACTTTTATAGAAAAAAATGACTAAACAAATTGGAAACTTAAAATGTTCGTAGGCCCTAAGGCTACCTAATGAAAATTGAATGATGATAAGAATAATATAAATATAAATTAGAATATTATTTAGATACTAATAAATGAGAATACTAATAAAATACATGTGTCATAGTCCATAATAAGTAGTTTTTATTAAAAACCTACAACCTTTAGGCTATATTTATACTTAAACTAGCTGATCCCGTGCACTTCGTTTCCCGTTAAAAGTGCCAACTCAATATTATGATTTTAACTTTGTTCAATTCGTTATTTATAGTACTCGATGTGTGGTGTTCAAAACTTAAAAATGTTCATCGATCTTCCCGAATCTCTAAATAGGTATTTGTGCAATGTGCAAGCACCACTTTAAAATGCGAATTTTGGAAGACGCTTTCTTAGTGCATAATTACATGGTGGTACCATGAAAATTTCAAGCTTTAAGCTCGATGTTGATCAGTCAGTGAGTCAGTCATCGCGCTAATCCACCTCACCCGGTGTTGCCCTTGAAACACGATTTTGATTATGCAAGCAGCATATTTTCAGGTATACAGACCCCGAGAGGTGCTTAGGTACGTAATTACGAATGTTTTCACCATAGATAATAAAGAAATGGATCGGCCACGGCTATGCTTATCTCAAGTGTGATCGGAAGGGAGTGAAAGGAGAAGAAAACTGAGGCGAATTACCACATAGGTATTCGTTATCATACATTATACTGATTAGTGATTACCGAATAATTCGATAATGAGTTTCGTGATCAATATTCAAAATTCTTAATTCATTTATCATTATTCAATTTGTTTTTAGTTTTTTACTTTCATTTTAAGAACTAAAAATTTAAAATGGTTCTAACATGTGTTTTTTGCAAAAATAATGCTCATCGTTATCCAGACCTATCTTTTCCAAAATAAGATCGAAGTATACCAAACTGATACTTTTCAAAAACTAATGACTGGCAATGAGGCATTAATGCGTGAATATATTATATTCTGTGATATTATGATATAATAAATAAATAATAATATTAAATACCCCTTTTGTTTTTATTATAAAATTAATTTTTAAATTGTACTTTAATTCAGAATAATTAAGTTTAATAATTAATTAATTTTAGCTTATAATAATGATTAATATTCAATGTTTAAAAAAAAAAATCGCCTCACTTTGTTATAAGTCTTGGAACACCGATGATGGCCTATCCATTTCTTTATTATCTATGGTTTTCATATTGTTTATGATGGGCATGTGTAGGTTCTCGGGACAACGATCGAAAAATTAGCGTCGGAATAACATTTTTACTAAAGTTACAGTAAATAATATAATACATACAGGTTTAAAATTATATTCAATCATAACCAATAGCAACCTTATAAGTATAATAAACAAAAATATAATACCTATTATTCGGTATGTTGTTTTGCTGGACAAATGACGCGGGAATAGCCGCGGGAACGGGATAAAAAGTATCCTGTGTCCGTTTCCTGGTTCTAAGCTACCTCCCCACCAGTTTTTGGCCAAATCGGTTCTGCCGTTCTTGAGTTATAAATAGTGTAACTACTGTAACTAATACGACTTTCTTTTATATATACATATAGATATTTTGAAAAATTAAAATGAAAATAGTTGATATTTTACCAAGCAGATAGCGTGCTTGTTAGCTGTGTGGGCGTAGAACACGGATAATATACTAAAGTATATTAGTATTATATATATATATTATATATATTTATTTTTATATTATTATTATATTAGTATTTTAGTATATTATCCGTGGGCGTAGAACACTTCTTTCAAAATGTAATATTATTGATAACATGTTGGAAGAACATTATTGCCAACATCAAAAAATAATAAATAAAATGATTCAGTTGTACCAACGCGGCTTTTATATATTTTAAATTGAAAATATTATAAAATATTGAAAATACTAGTATTTATAATCAATGATATTAAACAATAAGCATTATGTTTATGTCATTATTACATAACATATTAACATTAATTAAATTCGTAAATTAAATTCGTGACACGTGTTTTAGTCATAGTCAACTAAAACTATAGATGTTTATACTATAAAAAATTAAAATAAATGTAATTGTTATTGTTCCACATATAAAATATTTGTCGTCTTTAAATCACAAAAATATTGTTCATCATTTTAAAAAAATAAATAAAATTTAAATATTAATCTGCTGGAATAGGACCAATCTGACGTCTCAGATACCCATCATTAGCATGGCCCATTTGTGTAAGACATCTAATAATGTTGCCATGTTCATTAAGCTGCTCAATAGCTCTTTTTAACATATGAGTGTTGGTAGCCCGTTCACTTCTAGAAGTTTGATCTCGGATCTAAACATAAAATATATAATGATAAGGTATGTATATAATATTTATTAATAATTTATATAGTGTTAAAATATTTTAAAAACTAAATAAGTACTGTTAAGTTTTTGCTGGCTTGTATAAATTCTACAAAGAATTGCTTAGTTAATTCCACTATCACAGATAATGAATTTGGAAGATGTGCCCCCATCTCTAGCTGTGTACCGATGTGGGCAGGGTAGAAGACTAGGCCGGATTTACGTCACCAACCTACCATATCGTTTCCACTGTTTCCAGTACTTTCTATCTTAACCTTAACCATGCACCTAACCCTATGGACTACGAATTAAGATAATATGGTTGCCCAACGACCCATTAGAAAAATGTCATCACACGAAATACGGTTTAAATCGAAAAGTCACGTGATCTACGGGGGTCTTCGGATACAGCACTCATATCGGTTAAAATGAAAACTAATAAAATTTGTTATGTTAAATATTATATCTAATATAAATTATAATATAGTATAATAATTATTATTTTATTTATGAGTTTAGATTACAATCCTGACTCGTGACTTTACGCAGTAACAAAATTAAAAATAATTCCTAATTAACACCTACATTAGTACATTGCTGTAATTTTTCAATTTTCGAAATGTCTTGTTAAGTTGTTTCCAAACGTCAGTTTAGTTATTTATTTATATTTTCAAAATATAACTATTAGAAAAATGCCATCCCCGTGTTGTGTACCTTTGTGTCCATCTACATCTAATTCTATAAAGACTAATTATCTTTGTCTATTGAATAATAAATAATATTTATTATTATTAATTAATTAGTTATACCAATAATAAATCATAAAAATATATTGTTGATAATTGATAATAATAATATTAGTTATTACTCATAACTCATAAATATTTCTTTTTAAATAGTCCACTAGTAGCGCTAGTATCACGATTTAAATTCAACGCCGTCTTATCACAGAATATATGAAATATATATATAATATATTCTGTGGTATTATCATAGCTCGTTGAGCAACCATACTATCTTAAATCGTGCTATTGACCGTGCTGCGAACCTTTTCAGTTTTCATATAGTTTTGATCATGACTAAATACACTGGTATGTTCCCAACTTGGATGAAATATCATACAGTCAGCGCAGACAGTATTTAGCATGGAATAATTATCATTTAGTTATTCATTCCATGGGATATGACGTAGGCCTGTCTGCTTTTTGTGGCGCGCACTTGGTTTAAAACAAACTAATTTGAATATTTATTTACGATAAAAATTATGGTTTGTGAATAAATTCAATTATTTAAGGTAAGTGTTTGACGTTTGTCTAATATACAATTGTCATTAATATTTAATTGACTGTTTACGTCTGTTATAATCTTATCACCATTTATCATAGAAAATAGAATTTTTTTTATGACTTTAATCATTATACACAATAAGGGTTCACGCGGCTTGTACGAAAATCACAATATATTAAGTATATTAAGTACCTAAGTAATTAATCTAATAAATTAATTATTATTCCCTATAATACGTCCTATTAATAACATTAACAAAATAACAAATTAAATTTTGGCGCGCATTCTCTGATAATGTGGACAGAGTGACGTAGCATACATGCGCAGAACGAAGTTGGGAACATACCAGTGTATTTAGTCATGGTTTTGATCGTTTATAGTAATTTGGCGTACTATAGGTGTTTCGAGTGATTTTTGTATACATCTCAACCGATTGAAATGCGTTATATTTATTAATAAAGCATTGTAATTTGTAATAATTTTTAATCTCGTCGCGACCAGTCTGCAGTCCGCCATCCATTTTTTTTTTAACATAATGTAAGTTATAAAAGTGTTGTACGTTGTGTCGTTGTGCATGATAAGTAGCACGGTCTTAGCTTATAACTTAGAAGGTATAATATTAGTATTATACCATAGTTTCTGGTAGGCCCGTTACACTGTGCACACACAGTATCTTACGTGAGTTTTAATTTTGTACGCGCTGATGGCCATAAAACGGGCCTCAAGATGTATTCGATTAATTTTATTCTACATTATTTAAAGCCTCCACTCTATTATTATTGTATGTTTATAATATTACTTTATTGATTGATTTGATATTATCATTATTTAAGCCGACGCTGAAAAAATACTGTCCAAAGAATCCAAGATGATATAATATAATAAACCCTGATATTGTACAGCTACCAAAGTTCGTGGTACAAAGTTACTGAATCAAGGTTTGTAATGGCTAAAAAAAGTATACTTAATAAGGCAGACTTAGAATTAAAAGATTTCAATGTATGAACTCTGCGGTATTACTTAAATGGCATCATTTAGTAGAAGATGTAGTGCTGCACTACGATTTTGCATAAATACATATTATCCTCTGTGTTGCACTTGGACTAGAGAGAGAAAATTGTGTGTTGGCATCGACATGTATCTTATCAGGATTACCTTGACATAATTCCACTTGGCAACTGTTTGATATCAACCCTTGCAATTTAGTTCTTTTCATATAACAGATTTTGACTAATTTTATAAAGGTTTATGAATTATGCTATAGAATCTTTTTCTTTTTCTTTTTTTTTTTTTATTAGAATATTTACAATCTATGCTACAATAAGGCATAATAAGCAAATTTGAGCACATACATACAATTTATTACAACATGAACACATGAGGAGGGAGGCCATCCAGTGATAGAACCCAACGTTATTTTAATTATTTATTAATTATTGACTTAATATAAATTAAATTAAAATTAAATGGTCTCTTTAGACGGCGTGAGGGGTTACTAGGAAGTGAGTTGGAAGCAAGTTCAGCGATTAAAGGGTTAGAGTGACATTATAATTTAGAGTGAAATTTTTTATAATGTTTTATGGCTAATTGATTTACTGTTTCTATTTGGAAGTCATTTTGGAGTGTGCAATTTGATACGAACCAAGGTGCGGAAGAGATAATTCGAAGAGTGATACATTGGAAGGCTTGGAGGGTACGTAATTGAGATGGTTTAGCGCACCCCCAGATTTGGATAGCATAAGCCCAGATAGGCCGTAATAAGGATTTTTAGATGATTATTTTTGTGTGGAAGGGTAATTTTGATTTCAGAATTGGGCGAAGTAAGTGGAGTCGACTATTGAGAATTTTTCTTTTTGACTTGATATGAGGACCCCAGGTCAGTCTTTTGTCAATTAGGACGCCGAGGTATTTTACTTCTGAGGATATTGGGATTTATATTCCTTGAAAATAGAGGGGAAGGGGTATGGACTTTTTTAGTGTAAATGGAACATAAATTGATTTGTCAGGATTAATTTTGATTTTCCAGTTGGATGACCATTTGTCTATTAAGTCTAAATGTGTTTGTAAAAAATGTATAGTTTCTACAGGATCATTACCAGGTGAGAGAATTGCAATGTCGTCAGCATAGGTGGCCATAACAGTATTTGGGGTTTTAGGAATGTCAGCCGTGTAAACATTAAATAAATCAGGGGAAAGGTCACCTTGGGGAACTCCTGCTTTAATTGGGTAGAATGACGAGACAGAGTTACCATACCGGACTGTGTAAGTACGGTTTTCTGAATATGAACATATTATCAAAAAGTACGGGGCAGGTAAGAACATTTTTAATTTAAAGAGTAGACCCTTGTGCCATACCCTGTCAAACGCCTGGGCTACATCTAAAAACACTCCCGGGCAATATTGCTTTTTTTCAAATGAGGATGAAATTTGATCAGTTAGTCTGTGAATTTGGTGTACAGTGGAGTGACCCGTTCTGAAGCCAAATTGGGAATGTGGAATTATGTTGAAGGTTTGGAGTATTGGTCTTATTCTTAATCTTATGATTTTTTCAAATAATTTGGCAAGAGTTGACAGTAAACTTATAGGTCTATAAGACGTGATTTCATTCTTGGGTTTGTTGGGTTTAGGAATAACAATTATTGTTGATAATTTCCATATCGATGGAATGTAAGAAATCCGTAACATGGAATTAAATATGTAAGTTATAAGGATGATTGTCTTTTTCGGTAGATTATTTAGAATTTTGTTGGTAATAAGATCATAACCGCCATTAACCGGGTACTTTTTTTTTCTTTTAATTTACTTATTAGAAATTTGATTTCACTTGGTGAGGTATGTTTTGCTGGAAGTGACATTGGAAGAAGACTGTCTATAAATGAGTTGATTCTTTCAAGGTGTTTAGTACTGGGATGTATATCAGTATGAGGTTTGAAAATGTTAAAGAATTGTTCGCCAAAAAGGTTTGCTTTTTCTTCATCAGAAATAGCTATGGATCTGTTAGGGCCAATTATCGGCGGCATTTGCTGTTTTATATTAAGTAAGTATTTTGTGGTTTTCCATAGTGAGTCGTCATTTGTGTTTAGGGATTGATATTTTTTTTCAAAAAACTCTGATTTATGTTTTGATATTAATTTTTTGATGGTGTTTGTCAAGTGATTAAATATTTGTTTATCAAATGGGTATCGATACTTTTGCCATCTAGAACGAACACGACGTTTATCAGAAATTAAAGTTCTTATATGGATGGGTAAGGTTTGATTATTTGTTTGATTCATACTCCTTGGAGTATATGGGTGTGATGATTTGTATATAGCTGTTTGTATCGAGGTTGTGAGGACTTGGGCAGCGTTTTCTATGTCAGTTTTTGATTTAAGAGAAATTTTTAAATTGGTGGTACTTTGCATGATTTCAGCGAACTCATTCCATTTTATTGGACCTTGTGATAAAGAAGGATGCATAGGGTTTAGATCTGGAGCTACGTTTAGTTGGAGCAGGACAGGACTGTGATCAGAGCTAAGATCGTTTAAGTTGGTGACAAAGAAATTAATATAACTGGGTAATGTTGAGATGAAGAAATCTAAAATGTCTGGGTGTCTATTTAGATGTTGGGGCCAGTAGGTGGGGCCATTTGGGGATATTGTGTATAATTGTTATTGTTAATTATTTTTTGTAATATTTTACCTCTTGAGTTATCAGATATGCAGCCCCACTGACAGTGTTTGGCATTGAGGTCACCATCAATCAAAAACTTTTGACCGAGGGATTTAAAAAATTCTTCTAATTGTTTTGAGTTAATAGCAGGATATGGAGGAAGATATACAGATGAAATTTTAATTGGTATATGATTCAACGATATTTGGATGTTAGTTGTTTGGATAGTAGGCGTTTGGTTAGCCGGAAGAAGATGGTACTTGATTTTAGATGAAATTATTATAGCAGATCCTACATGAGCAGTTTTATCAGGATGATCAGTTCTATAAACCGTATAGCCCGGGAAAAATAGTTTAGTGCATGGTTTACAGTGTGTCTCCGAGATGAGTGCTAAATCAATTTGTTTTTCTTGTAATAAATTTAAAAATTCTGCTTCATTTTGTTTTATACCATTGGCATTCCAAAGTAATACCTTAATTACGTTAGAGTTAAGTTGATGACTGACCATCATTTTAAGAGTTTATCTATAACTGTTGTGAGGAGTGATATGAGAGGATTAATTATCAATTTAAATTCAGAAATGAACGAAGATAATTGGAGGAGGTTTTTGACTTAATTGAGGGAATGACGAGGTGTCTGTTAGACCAGGAGAAATATGGGTGCTATCACTTTTACTTTATAAAGGTTAGGCATGTAAATGTATTTTGATTTAAACACTCATTTATATGTAGATATAGACTTGTTTTATTCGGTTGATTAGAATTAATTATGTAATGTGGTAAAATGTTATGTTTTTCTAACTTTAGGAAGAAATTATTTTACAAAGCTACTTATAGAATTTACACAATTCTGTATGACATACTCTATCAAATACATCATGCCAGGACTGGTCTTCAATAAAATTTACTGTATTGTTGGTATAACTAATTTTCCGTGTGTATTCAAATAATTTTTTTGGTTTATATGTTATATTCATAATGGTCGTTGATGGCCAAGAATCAAGATGAACTTATCACTTTTTTTTATAAACTTTAAAACCCAGAATAATTCTGTATCTTTAGTACATTTACTGTATTGATTAATCGTGTACTATGGTGATATTATTATCACCTAATTTTTTAATTCTTTAATTTGTATATTAATTTTGTGGGTTGAACTTGTAGACTTTATACTTAGTATAATAATAAACAGAAATAGGTAGGCAATGAGATGTCTTACTAGAAACCCTATTTTTTATTAAAATATAATTCATTATTATTATCAATTTGTCTTTGCTCTTTGGTTGTTGATCAATTGTACAAAAATACATTCAATTTATTAAAATGTAAAAAAAAAACTACAAAATATTAAATACTGAGTCATTGTCAGTTTTTAAATACATATCATTGTTTAATTTAATTTATGGCAGTCTAAAGAAAAAGTTTTGCAAAAAATAGGCGGTAATGCACATCCTAAACCCTTCTCACAACTAAATGACAGGTTCGACATTTACGATACTAATTGTAATGGTTTACAGTTACTATAATGTAACTAAATGTTCACAGTAACTGAAAAACAATTAAGAGGACATAATTCAGTATGGGACCGTTAATAACAGCTACTAGTAACTGTTCGATAAAGTTCAAGTGAGTTAATACACAGAATTAGTGTAGCAATACTAAGGGTACGTTTGACATAGGCGATTTGAATGTTTTAAGCGCTGCCGTGTCGTTCGTCTTGGAGCTTTGAATCCAATCACAATGTCATGGAAAATAAGTGTTACGTCATGAGTTGATACTTATGGTTGCTTAACAAATTGAGGTAGTACAGTGAAAGCGTGAGCGCTATTTCCCAAAGCGAACTCTCAAATGTGAAATGATAAGAAATAACACAATATTAATGATATTAATTTGATGATTACCGTAAACCATTTCACAACTATTAATAAGTTTAATATAAGTTTCAAACTATTATATTTTAGCTATTATTTGTTAATAAAATTGTAACAAATTCAAATTCAAATTAAAAAAAAAAAACTGAAAAACGGTTTAGTGAACTGATAACATTGCTCTGAAGCATGCATAGGTTCTGGAAGTATAGCTAGTACCATTTTTAAAGTTATGTTTGAGAAATCATGGTCTTTTATATTTATTTATTTATTTTATTTATTTATTTTTATTTATTTGTATAAACGCCAAACGGCTTTTTACATATTGCAATAACGATATAACATGAATTAACGTTAGTGATAAAAATAATATACATAAATGATAATGTTAACAATATACTAAAAAATAAGAACAATAATAATTATAATAGGAAAATTACACACGTTAGGAGAATACAAAATTTAAGGCCATATATCAAAATTATTATCATTTAAATTGCGCATAGCTCTAACAAAAGGATCATTAGATAAAAAGTTTGAACGGGAAGTTGGGATGTGAAAGGAATTGGTTGATCTGGTATTGGCGGTAGGAACTCTAAAGCTAATACGCTCAAGGAGACGCGGAGCATCAATATTACCCTGGATTAATTTTAAAAGGAAGTTACGATCCGCAATTAGTCGCCTTTCCTCGAGGGAGAGGAGATTAAGCGCGTCCATGACAGGTTGGTATGAGTGTAGGGGGTGTTCAATTTTTAATAAGAAGCCTGCATAGTTTAGGAATCGAGTTTGGACTCGTTCAATAAGTTTTATTTCCGTTTTAAGATGGGGATTCCAAATGATTGAACCATAGTCGAGAATTGAACGAATGAGAGCAGAATAAAGGGTTATGATGCAAGGTGCTGAGTTGAAGTGTTTGGTGTGGCGGCGTATGAATCCCAGAAGACGTAAGGCCTTACAAGTGATATAATCAATATGAGGTCTGAAGGAAAGTGAGGAGGTATATATTATACCTAGATCCTTTACTTCAGATACTCGATTTAGGGGTGAGTCATTATAAGTATATACGTAATCCACAGGAATCCGTGATCTGGAGAATGATATGATTTTAGACTTATCAAAGTTTAGGGTAAGGCCAATTGCCTGACACCAGTTAATAAAATTATTGAATGATGATTGAAGGACGTCACAATCAGTACTGGAAGATATCCTGGAGAACAGCTTAGCATCATCAGCAAAAAGAAGTAAACGGACTGACGGGACATTGCTAAATATTGAATTAACAAAAATATTAAATAGTAGTGGAGATAAATGTCCACCTTGCGGAACGCCAGAAGAAACTTTAAATTTACTTGATGAGATATTGAACAACTTAACATATTGCCATCTATCCACTAGGTATGAGCGAATCCATGATAAAAGAGGAAAACCAATTCCCAGTTTATCCAAGGTGTAGATGAGAGAGTTATGATCAACTGAGTCAAATGCTTTTGAAAAGTCGGTGAAAATAGCGTCAACTTGGGAATTATCTCTAAAGGCATCACGGATAAAACAAGAAAAATCTAGTGAACTGGTTATAGTGGAACGACCAGGAAAAAAGCCATGTTGGTCTGTAGACAATGTAGAATGAAGAGGGCGTTCAATTTTTTTAAGAACTATCAGCTCAAAAAGTTTGCCAATAAAGGGAAGATTAGATATCGGTCTATAATTCATGACTAGAGTTGGATCACCAGATTTTAGGATCGGTGTAACACGACTAATTTTCCAAACAGCTGGAAAAGAGCCCTCAGTGAGAGACTTGTTGAAAATAGTACAGAGCGGGGAGCAAAGCACCTCACGACATTTAAAAAGTAAAGAAGCTGGAATATCATCAGGGCCCACTCCACGGACATTTGATAACGTCTTGAGAGCATCAGATACTTCCTCAATGGAAATAGATAAATGGTTAGGTAAGAAGGAGAACTGCTGGATTTCAATATTCATTAGAGCTAAGTTAGGGGCACCTGAAGGTTGTTTATAAGTAGAGGCAAAGAAAGAAGAAAAAAGTCCAGCAACATCAGGACCATTAGCAGAGATATCATTCAAGTATACTTGATTAGGAATCGAAGAAGAGCCACGACACTTTTTTATGAAGGACCAAAAATCACGTGGGCTAGAGGTAAGTCGAGACTGAGCAACATTGATATGAGTCCTTAAACATGATTTAGATAGTGCTTTACATTGAGAACGTAGATTGGAGAACGAGTTGTAGTCATGAAACGAGCCTGTTTTTTTGAATTTTTTATGAGCTGATTTTTTTTTTAAAAGAAGAGATTTGAGAGCAGGGGAAACCCATGATGGGAAGGTTTATCTACGAAATGGTTTAAGTGGAACGAATCGTTGAATGGCGTCAAGAATAGAATCCTGTAACCTTGTGGCAGATAAGTCAGCAGGCTGAATGTTAAAAGTAGTAGACCAGTCATTGTCGGCTAAGGCTTTAGCAATAGAGTCAAAGTCAGCATTGTTAAAATCACGAAACGAGTGACTATCATCTAGCATAAGTAAAGAAGTAAAGGGACAGGAACTTGATAATTAAATGACAAAGCTGGATGATATCTGTCACAGGGGAGAAGACTGACTGGAGCTACATCAACAGAGATACTTTCTTTATTAGCGAATATCAAATCAAGAAGGGAACCAGAACTGTTGTATATAGAATTCAATTGGAGGAAGTCCATACTGATAAATTGATCACCAATTAGAGAAGATTTATCATTGACTGTGCCACTAAACTTGAGACCCTGGTTAGAGGAACTCCAGGATGTACCTGGTAAGTTGAAATCACCACAAAATACACCTAGATTACAATTAGATGATTCCCACGTTAGGTCCACAGATTTCGTATAAGTATCATAAAGTGACAAGTTTGCATTGGGGGGAATGTATACCACACTAATGAGAGCAGAGAGTTCATTAGTTACAGAAATACGAACAAATAATTGTTCGACATTTTGTACACCGGTAGGGACGAGCTGAGGGCGTAGATTATTCCTAACTGCTATAAGAACTCCACCACCACGAGAGAGGTTGCTAGAATGAGTGCTTCTATCACATCTAAATATAGTATAACCGGAAAAGTTAAGCTCGGCATTGTATATATCATCAGAGAGCCATGTCTCCGTTAGTAAAAAAATATCATATGATAAAAGAACAAAGTTAGAATGCAGATTGAATAATTTTGATCTAAGGCCTCTAACATTTTGGTAATAAAAATTTAAATTATACATTTCTTTACTTAACGATAGATAATTAGTTTTAGAGAATTTATTTTCAAATGAGAGAAACTCATGTACATAGATATTCATGGAAGAATTGAGATTATTACAAATAGTACAGTTAGGGGTTACCGTGAAGATAGGATGATGACAGTCCTTGGAGATGAATGAATGCATGCAGGTGACTAGTTTTTTGAAAGCGAAGAAGATGGATGATTCGAGTGACTACCAGAAACACCACCATCATTAGGTACAATAAGTGGAATTCCATTCCTATACTTTATGGAGATGTTGTGTTCACCGTTTTTCTTACGGTTCTCAAGCTCTGTGTAGACACGACGAATTTCTTGGCGCTCAAGGAGGGTGCGATCACGTGAGATGGAGATTGGGTTAGCAGGGACCGATTGTGTTCGCTTATGAGAGTTGAAGACAGACACCAAGTTGAGAGCCATTTCCTTCGATTGAAGTACCACCTTTAGAGGTCGAGGTTTACCACTTATCTTGCGGTCCAACCTAAATAACTTAAGATCTTGAGGTAAAGTTAAGTTAATCGGATGAATATTATCACCGAGTAATTTAATATCAGAAGCAATTCGAACTGTAGGATCATTGGACGAAGACTCTTGGAGACCATGTACTATAATGTTACGAGCACATATTTCACGGTTAGCCAATTCTTGGATCAGCTGGGGCATGTTACTTGAACCATCAGTAGAATTCTCCAAAACTTGAATTCTGTTATTGAGGGTAGCAATTTCGTTGCGAAGAGTAGTATTTTCCGACCTTATCTCAACGAGTTGGGATTTAAGAAAATCAATACTTGATAACAATTCAGCTAGTTTTGAGTTTTGTGACAAATTCATAGCTTTACACTGTTCAAGCATATCAAACTGAGAACTGCGAATCTCAGCGATAGAGTGATGAAGATCATCCATGTTAACAGGAGACGAAGCTTTTTTATTAACAGTTGCAGATCTAGTTTTAATTTGTGATGATTTAGTTGGGGTTGGAGTCATTATTTATTTATTTATTTATTTATTTATTTATTTATTTATGAAACGGGACAAGCCCAATACAAATGTTGAAATTAATCTTAAAACTAAAGTATGTACAATAAAAATATAAGAAATTAAATTAACAGGGTAATAACCCTGCAGATTTGACGTCAAAAGTAGATTAAAATAATAAAGGAATAGGTAAATTAAGGGATAATATGAAGATAAGGAAATCACTTGACTCACGGTGTATAAGTGATCGCGTCGTTTATAAATGCTACTAGGCACACAGTGTATATGTCGCACGCGTGTGGCCCGTATCGCGTCGGGTAGGTAATTAACGGGCGGCGGGAGATAGCATGGCCGAGGGGCCATAGATATAGAACTATGTTCCTATAAAATTTTCTTTTTTCATACCTCTAACTCTTATTGATGATAATAAGACTAGGACACACAGCATACATAAGAAAATGTTGATTTTTTTACTTTGACTCTCTACTATCTACAATCTACATCCTCTAATAAATTACACAAGAAGTTACACACATGTAATTATTTCTTTCCAAACAGGGGTTTGATATTTAACATTTTCTTTAACGACATCAAGTGACACATCATCTATATTGTCATCAGTAGAGGACGGAACTATATTCTTTTGCATAGTTTTATGAGTATGCAATCAGAAGGGGGTTTGAAATGTTTACGAATGTTGAAACATTTAAATTATTAATAAAATGTATAGCTTGTAATTGTTGACAAAACCATGTACAGAATAACAATTTCAGTATATTTTTTAAATGCTGAAAATACCATAAAGTAAATTTAAAAAAAGGGCGGGTAAGTGTATGTCGCTCTGCTGTACAGTAGGTTACAAGTGAGTCACTGTAATGGATTGTGTTAGATTTTAATCCAATGATATAATATCATTGAATAAGAAAAACGATTCTGAGCGAAGACGGTCAGTCAGTCTATAATATCTTACTAAGTCTAAATGTATTTGATGATATTATTGTGAATAAAGTAATTAATTTTAGTATTATAGGCATTAGTATTTATCATTTTTCTCAAAAAAATTATATTTTAAAATGCCATTGCGTGTATATAAAATATAACAATATATTCTAAAAGTTTCATATACCAACAAATAATATTTTTAAATTATATCAAAATAACTAAAATCATTATTCTTGGTTTAAATATGAAATTTTGTCTAAATTTGAAATTAAAATGTCTGTAAAAAATAAATGTGTTGATATATTTTTTAGATTTTTTGGTTACAGTATGATTTATTTATGAGAATTTTTGTTTTAAATTTTCAACACTTAGTTATAAAAACTGAACATTTTATAATTTTTTAATTACAATGATTTATAATTTTCGAGATTTTGACAAATTTTGTCAAAATTCGAACTTTAAATGCTTATAAAAAAAAATCGTGCCTATGTATTTTTAAAATTTTTCAACTGATGTTGTAACAATATATAAGAAAGCTTGTATTAAATTTTC
This sequence comes from Nasonovia ribisnigri, assembly GCA_027563435.1. Classification (NCBI taxonomy): domain Eukaryota; kingdom Metazoa; phylum Arthropoda; class Insecta; order Hemiptera; family Aphididae; genus Nasonovia; species Nasonovia ribisnigri. The sequence continues at coordinate 26,836 of JANEHU010001371.1, read as the reverse complement.
AGACTTTTTGGCCCACCAAATAAAATTTTATTGACAATTATAAAAAAAAAAACTAAAAAAATTGAAAACTAAAAATGTCTGTAAACAGCTCAAAACAAATCAAAATATTTTCAAAATTGAATGGTGTATAGAAAATGAGAATATAAACATTTAGTGAAATTTTCATGCATCTACAATTATTCGTTTTTGAATTACAACCAAATAAGAAAAACGCTACATGAGAAATCGAGTGAATATCCTATGTTGTAAAATTATGAACTTAAAACACTCATAAAAATTATTTTTAATTGCTTTTAGATATTTTATTTTTGATAAAAGTAGAAAAACTTACGTTAAATCTTGTGTTAAAATTTAAAACCTTAGATTTTAAAAAAAAAATTTTTATGAATTTTTAACTCTAAATAATTTTCAAATTTTCGTCATTTTTACGTATTTTGTCAAAATTTCAACTTTGAATGCTTAGAAAAAAAAATTGTGACTACAGATTTTTAATATTTTTCATGTGCCTTTGAAACAATATATTAGGAGCATTCTATTAAATTTTCAAGAATTTTTAACGAATAAATAAAATGTTATTGATTTTAAAAAAAAAAAAAACCAAAAAGATTGGAAATTTAAAATGTCTGTAAACAGCTCAAAATAAGTCAAAATATTTTGAAAACGGTATGGTATATAGAAACTGCTTATATAAACATTCAGTAAAAATTTCATGTATTTACCGTCATTTTTTTTAGACTTGCACCAAAAACCAAAATTTTTATCGAATAATTTTTTAGATTTTATCGAAAATCAATGTTGCGTAAAAATTCCCGTTTTTTCTTTAATTTTCCATTTGTTTTTCACGGTACTTTTGAAAACTACTGGAAAATGTTTACTTTTGACCCCCAAAGTACCAACTAGATTCACTTTCCTATCAGAAAAGGTACTATTGAAGAAAATCTAAGCACTTTTACTATCCCAAAACGTGATGACAGACACAAAAAAAAATAAAAAAAAAACACACACATCATTGTAGAACCAATACATTCATCGTTCCGCTCAGAATCTAAAATAATTCAGTGAATTTTATCCTTAAATAAAAATGATATCCATTTTACAACTGATGGCACACTATTTTTTTCCAATTGTGTAACAAACACATGCCTTGCATTAAAAAGCCACAAATACCATTACATGTAAACTCATTTCACACTAAGAAACACCTTTATTTATACCTTTTTATCAATTAATTTGTTTGCATATAAAATCAAATTTTGAATTGGCAATTTATTTTATTCTATATTTTTAGAGATATTAATAAAATTCTAATAATAATTATCTAAAATTAATAATTGATAAAAATTTGTATTAACTATAAGTTTAATTGTCCACATCCAACTTCTAATAAAATCCTTTTTCTCATTCGTTCGTCCTTTTCAGTTCTCCTATATTTTGGATTTTAGATTCTGAGTGGAGCGATGAATGTATTGATTTTACAACGATGTGTGTTTTTTTATTTAATTTTGTTTTCTGTGTCTGAACATGATAAGTAGTTGAAATAATGGTTTGATTTTCTTCAACAGTATCTTGTTTGATGAGAAAGTGAATCTAGTTGCTACATTCGGGAGGTCACTTTTTAAAATTCCCGATAGTTTTCAAAAGCACAGGGAAAAACAAAAGAAAAATTAAGGAATCTGGGAATTTTTACACAAAATCGATTTTGGATTTTGGTATAACTCTAAAACAAATAACCGAGGATACATGCAATTTTCAATGGTTGTTTATATTAGCATTTTCTACAGCAATAAAATTTTCAAAATATTTTGAATTGTTTTGAACTGTTTACAGGCATACTCAGTTTTCTATTTTTTTAGGTTTTTTTTCTATGAATGTCAATTAATTTTTATTTGCTAGGGAAAAAAGCTTGAAAATGTAATACAAGAATCGTAATAAATTATTATAATGACTCTTGAAAAATATTAAAATCTATAGTCACAATTTTTTTCATAAGCATTTAAAGTTGAAGTTGTCCAGTAACACAAAAATAAAAAAAAGCATGCCAACCCCATTTTTCCCTTCAATAGAGCACTTATTCAAAAAAATATGAACTATGATATAAAAAAATGTATGATAATTTTGGTGGAGGTTAAATTAATCATAGAATTAATACAAATTATATTTATTTTAGATTCATTGAAGAATTAAAAAAAATTATAAGCATAGAAGTACATATTTATAAACTTATGGAAGATGACATAAAGTCAGTATACATAAACTGGCATATTTTAACAGTCAACAAAAGGTTAAATGAGTTAAAAAAATTAAATAAAATCACTGGTAATATTGAGCTATTCACGAAAGATCATTGAAAGGGAGAAAGTAAGGAATTATTAAAAATAATAGGGATTACATGAGACTCTAGCTGTATACTCGATTACATAAATAAAAAAAAATATATTTAACATACATTGATACATATGTAATAATTTTAATTGTATTATTTACATAGATTTATTATATAGTAGTAATTATTAATTGGTGGAAGATTTTATTATATTACTAAATTAAAATTGTAATCAAAGGGGAAAAGAAAACACTTATATTATATATTTATACTAACAATTATTAATTTAAATTGTAATCTCAGGTAATAAATATTATTCATATTATATACTTAATTAAATGTTACTAACACTTATTTAATATCTAAAAAAATAGGAATGTATTAGTTAAATATTGTTAATGGCATTATATGTCATGAATTTCAATGTATAACAAAATTGTAATTGAATGAATTGTAAACCATAAATATATTGTAAAAGATTTCTACCTAAAAAAGTTATAAATCTTTCTTTTGACAGGGAGGTGTTGTGAACCATTAAAATGTTACATTATACTATATTATAATATTCTAATTAACCACTAAGGAACTAATCTTACACATGGTATCTTACATGGATAACTTATATATCAATTCTTAGATAATCGATTAACATCAACATCGGATTATATCGACCTTACACAATATATAAGCCATTAAACCGATTCATAGTATCCTTCGGATTTTGACTATTAATTAATGTTAAAAATTAATCAATTGCATTTCTATGATAACAACTTTCAAACGCTAGCCCATGTACATAACCCATATATATAATATATTTAGCACGCTACTCGATATTTGTCCTTTATAAGGAAAATCTATAAATCATAAATATTTTTTTGTTAAAAAGTAACCGTGACAGCGAAAATCTTACGAAAAATCGGTCAGAAACAAAAAAACGTGTATCAAACCCAAAAACATAATATTTATGTTGAAAATATGTGCTATACAGTCCGCCCCCAGGGAAAAGATTCTAACGCCGCGCCAAGCCATTTGTACGTGTGTCTAATGTCTATAATATTATGGTCTGGACCTCATCATATCGTGATCCCCCCAGTATTTTGTGCGTTACCGCGTTACATGCGGATTAGTGTTATCGCGCCGTTGGTATTTGCATTGCTACGTAAAGATTTATTGTTGTGTGCGTTCGTCACGTATTTAGTACAAAAGTCATCCGGACGCCGTCACCGATCACTCGCTCACGAATTTTATTGAGATTGTGAACCATCACTGTCTAGCTGTTTATCGTCAGGACCGTCTATATTAAATATTTTATTGAATTATAATATCTCGACATTTTGTATTATGATTTTGTCATCGTCACGCGCGAATACACGACATGTGTCATAATTTATATTATTATTGTTATTATATTTTTCACATTTATTTCACATCGACTTTTCCTCTATCAACACAAGGCACTGGAATTTTCACTGTCGTTTCGACTGTTAGAGGTGGAAATAGATTTTCACTCAGTAATTTCATTTTTTTTGCTTGCGCAACTAATCCATCAGTAGCCTTTTCCCGTGCTTTTTTAAAATTTTGTTTTTGTTCAGATAGGTTGACTAAAATGTTTTCCTTTAATACCTTTAATATAGGTCACGAGTTGATGAAATACGATAACAACGATAAATTAACAAGATACGTGGGGTCATTTATAGTCGTAATAAATTCGTACGACAAAAATCACTATTTATATTTAATATTATCGAACGTATATAAGACACTATGGTTTGCCATTACGATAAAAGTCAGTATACGGTTTTGCCCAAATTAGGTTGGTCATAACTAGGTTTGCCCGGTCAAAAGCCGAAATATGACATTTTTCCCAAGGATTGTGGGCAGTTCGCGTTTTGCCCGGGCATTTCTGAGGTTTGCCCGATTTCGGCTTTTGACCGTAACATACCTATTATATTCGTGTAAGTATTATGTATTATTAATATTATGGTATTTCCGTAGCTCGTATTATTTGTGTATGAGTTATAATCAGGGCTCGGAACTTATAGCATTTGCTTATTTTTATGGTTTGACATAAAATGTAGCAGAGTGCAGTGTATGTCAGTTATGCAATTTGAAAGTGCCCTTTTTCAACGATTTTTAAACAAAATTTTTATTTCCGTTTTCTGATTATTTTTGCTTTTTGCATATCTCTGTTTAATTATGATTTATGATGACACGTGCCACTAATAAAAACTTAAACATTTTAGTTAAATTCTGTTTTTTTTTTTTACAGTAAAGGTAGAATTAAAATAATTTTTCTCTTTATATTATATTTCCAAATACCTACCTAATAAACATCAAGACTTGCGTAAGTTGTATTTAATCCCTTATCTCCTATTACCGGCCAAACTTATCAACTTTTCTTTCGGTTATTCTTAAACAGTTTTACATTTATTTTTTAGTCAATAAGAAGAAAATCTATAAAAAGTATAATAAAGACACCAAACAAACTTTTCCCACTTTAACAAAATACGTAAAAATCACGAAAATGTGCAAATTATTTTGGGTTCGAAATTAATAAAAATGTTTTTTTTTAAATCTCTGATTTGAAAATTTAATTCAAGGTTCTCTTTAATTTTTCCTACATTTATCAAAAAAACAAATGTTTATGAGAAACCAATTAAATTTTTATGATGGTTTGAAGTTCAAATTTTTACAACACTGGATTCATGTAGCGATTATCTTATTTTGTTGTAATTCAGAAACGAATAACCGTTGACACTTAAAATTTATATCATGTTTATTAATTTAAAATTTAAAAAATTAAAAATGATTGAGTTAGCAATTTATAAAATGTTCTACTTTTATTGCTAAGGATTGAAAATGTAATACAAGGTTCCACGTAAGTAAGTTATTCTGTAACCAAAAGTCTCAAAAATATAAAAACAGTTTTATTTTATAATTATTTTATATTCAAATTTAGACGAAATTACATTTCACTGAATTTAAATTTAATACCATCCATTATACAGCGACCCACTTATAACTTACTAGTACTAAGTACAGCACTAAGACAGCTTATATAGTACAGCAGAGCGACATTCACTGCTTACCCTCTTTTTTTATTTTGAAAACCCGACTCTTGTTAATTGTTAAATTGATATAACAATATTATTATGTGCAGCACACGTGCCATCTCTGCTATGGTCAGTAAGACATGTGCCGTTTTAACAATAGACGATAGACCTAAACAGTATAAATCACTATATTATAAGGTTGTTTACCTTACAATAATATTATTATTTGACCGCGGAAACAATATTATTTTCCCCTATTTAACAATTGTTATTCTTAGTCAGTGCCGTAGCCAGAATTTTTTTTTTTTTTTGGGGAGGGGGGGGGGTGCTTAATTTTTTTCTCAAATTTTTGCAATGCTAGAATACCTGATTATCACCTATTACTTTATGGCACCATTGTTTATAAAGTGTTTACTACAGACCTATTATTTTTATGACTACCATTATGTGCTAACAACTAGTGGTGGGCATATCCGGATTTGTCAAATCCGGATTTCACGGATTATCCGGATTATTCAACTAGATTTTGCTGTTCAATGACTCTTTTTTATATACTAATAATATTTTAATTCTATAATATAATTTTCAGACATAGGTATACAAAATTTCAAACGCATTTTAAGTACCAGTGATGTTTTGCGCTTAGCTGTAATAAAAACAATTACTTAAGTATGTAAATAAAGTACTATTTATTTTACCATACATTAAAAATATTTGTAAGTCTGAAGTCACATAAAAGCAAATCCATAAATCCGGTTAAGAATTTGATTCAAATCCGGATTTGGATATTCGGATATTCGGATTTCATACCCATCCCTACTAACAACTATGGTACCCACTACCATTGATTAAATATACCTAACCTAACCTAACCTAACCATGTATATTTAATCAATGCCACTACTCATATATTTAACGTAACAAAGTATTATTAGTATTTCTTTAATAATATTTTTAAAAATTAAAAATAAAAAAATAACAATAAGTATTAATATTATGTTAAACCATATATTGATAGATTAATTTATTAATTACTATTGCTATATTAATAACATTATATCAATATTATTATTGTTGCACAAATAATTGACATTTTACCGAGAGTAGAACAACAAGAGTATCCATATACTAGTACCTATCAGTGGCTCAGTGAATAAAATATAAATCATGCTTGGTGATTAATTTATTTGGCTTTACATTTATATCAACTATATAAAATATTTAATGTGCTTACCCAAAATGGTTATTATAATCTTGTACAAGACATAATCATGCAAGGTACATTATAAAAATAGAACCATAAAGAAGTTTCACTTCAAGGCAGGGGCGTATTCAGGGGAGGGGCCCATGGGGCCCATGCCCCCCCATTAAAACTATTTCTGAATTAATAGAACCGTTAGGATTAAGTTTAACAAATTTAAGATGACAGGGCTATGATGGGGCTGCCAACATGTCTGGCAAATTTAAAGGCACTCAAACTTATATTTCAAAACATCAACCTCTAGCTACATATGTGATAGCCACTGCTTAAATTTAGTTTTAGTTAAGGCATGCTCAGTTCAACCAGTGCAAAATACAATTGGAATTGTTGAAGAAATTATAAACTTCATAAGAGAGTCTCCAAAAAGACTTGAAATTTTTAAAAGTAAAAATAAAAAACACTGTCCAAATCTTAATTCAGATATATTAATAAAGCTCTGTGCAACTAGATGGGTTGAACATCACGAAGCTTTTATAAGATTTAATCAAATGCTTCCTGCTGTTATATCATTTTTAGAATATATGATTGAAAGTTCTGATGGACAAGTTTTAACAAAAGTTAATGGATTATACAACTCAATATTAAGATTTGATTTTTTATTGACATTACAAATTATAATAAATACCATGAATATTACACTACCTTTATCAAGGAAACTTCAGACTCCAACTTTTGATTTATCTGAGGTACAAACTTTAATACAATCTGCTTTGATAAATCAACGTAACGAAAATGACTTTAAAGATATTTTTAAAAAATCTGAAGATTTGGCTAATAGATTTAACATTGAAGTCAAAATATCACGAATAGCAAATAAACAGCGTAACCGATTAAATATTTCATCAGAATCAAACACACCTGAGAGTTATTATAGAGTTTCTGTTTATTATCCATATCTAGATGCATTGTTAACTGAAATTAAATACAGATTTGAAACAAAAAATACTAACATTTTAAATTTAAGAGGCTTCATACCTAGGTATTGTAACAATATTGAAGTTTCAAAAATGTTAGATGCAGCATTATTGTATACAACTGATTTACCAGGAATTTTCAATGAATTAGAAGGAAAATTGAAAACCTGGAAAGCAATATGGAAAGAAAAACCAGTAGATGAACTTCCATCCACTGCATTGGAAACAATATTTTTACCACTCATGAATTATTATCCAAACATTAAAAGGCTTTTAATGCTATTTGCAACTATTCCTGTAACAACATGCACATCTGAAAGGTCATTCTCTTCACTTAAGAGAATTAAAACCTACTTACATTGATTTTATAATATACAGATAAGCCATACAGCTGTTTATTTAGAAACACGAATAATATTAAAGCAAAAATCCGATAGATCGCATAGTGTTATTTATAGTCGATAAAATAATATTATTATTCAGGAGTCACGACGCGCGACGGCCGACGGTGTTGGCTTTCTTAGATTAGATTATTATAAAACCGGTTTAGATAGGCTTTTTTCGTTTGATGAAATTAAATAATAAATAATATTATTTAAATCACCAATTACATTAATAATTATTATTAAATTATTAATATGAAATGTTTTAGACTAAAGTACTAAACCAATCGACAAGTATAAAAATAAGCATAATATATAGGATATTAATTAAATAATTTATTTCATTAATAAATAATAATACTATACATGAGATAAAATTTTTAACTTATTTAATTTCGATTGTCTTGTTGTTATTGAATGATCTTTGCATTTCTTAAATATTTTACAAGTCAATAATTTGTCAAGAATGAAGAGTTTATGGTCTGCGCATTCTTCATTTTCATGGAGCCAATGTTTGATTAGGTTATGACGTTTAAACCATGTCATAAATATTATTTTAATATTTTTTTTATGTTGAACTTTGCCAAATTTATCTTCAAATATATCAATCGCACAAATAACAAGTTCTACAAGTTTTTTTGATGGAGATTTAAGACCATTTGTTTTAATATTTTCAAAATTTTTATTAATTAGAAATAATTGATCTTTATTATTAATATCTGTGTTGGTTATTAACTGTAATTTACAACTATTACAATTAAAATTGTTTAAGCAAATATGTGCTAAATACCCAGCAAAATAAACAACAGTGCAGTCCTCCAGTGTTACTTTCACCTTTTCATTATCTTTATTTAAATTATTATGTGAATCATTAGATGATAACGACGATAAAGATTCTGTGTCACTTAAGTCTATGTTGTTATCTGAACATGTAATGCTAGATTGTTGGTTATTTGTGTGTATTGTATCATCTACTTCTGTGTCTAAATTCTGTTCACAATTTGTACCCTTTGAAGTACAAACTAACGAATAAATCGCTGTGCTTCTAAACGATGTTCTTATAACTCTTGACGTAGGATTTCTATTGTAACCCCCCTTCTGTCGAAAAATTGAAAACAAATTTTCAAGTACATCTTGATTCAAGCGATTTGTCAATAAGAAGCTAATGTTATGTTTTTTTTCATCTTCAAAAAACTGTAGTACACCATTTATGGTTTGAGTAAACCCATTAAAACACGGAGGTCGGGTGATTTTTTCTTTTTTAGATAACTTGTACATGTCAACAAAATACGAGGATGCATTTATTAAAAATTGTTTTACACAATTTGTATCGGACAAAGCACAGTTATAAATATTTTTACTATATAAAGATCTGCTATTCAAACAATCAAAAAGCCTGTCCATGAAATCTACAAAGTCTGCTGTATCTGAAGCTGTTTCACTAGTTAATTCGTTTGTAGAGGCACAAGTACGAATTGTTGAAGCCATAGTGTGGCTAAATACTTGAACAGCAAATTTTACCCTCATTTTTTGAAATGAATTTGGATTTATGTGCGTATCCGTAATTTTTAATAAAGCTCTGCTTTTTTTGTTATTTTTGTCGATATAGTATGTTTTCTTAATATCTGAGTAACAAATGTTTTTTTCTCCTTTTTTAAATATGGACCCAATTAAATTATTCCTTACACTTTTTAAAAGATGTGGAACATCAAATATAGCATATATTTTTTTATCGTTTATAAAAAAATGTGGATTATGCTCGGTAACGTTTAATGCCCTAAGTGCACTTTGATTATTAGTGCCTTGGTCACAAATTATAATTTTAGGATGTAAACCAGCTTCTAATAATGTCCGAAGTACATATACAATTAAGTCTTTAAGCATGCCATGTTTGACAGCTGAACGAACTAAGTAGTATGCTATTGGTATTTTCCAAGGTGAAAATATGCCCCTAGCCATGAACACTAATGAAGTATTTGCTACATTACTTGATCTGCCAAGATGTCCAAAATCTTCAAACCCTTCAATAAAATCGTAATGTTTTGAAAACTCTAGGCACTCTTTTATAGAAATTTCATCAAAACAAATTGTACATTTTTTTTCTTTATCGGTCTTATACTCAAACTTTTTTTTTAGATGATTTAAAAATACGCTACTGAAACCAGGTAAAAATTTAGATTCACCAATCCATCTGCGAATGGTTGACGTACCTGGTAAGTTGACGTTTTGCAATTTTAAAAAATTGTATGCAGCTGGAGACTTGTAAAATAAAGATAAAGATAATTGTTTTTCCTCCAGTGACCATCGTCGGCGGTTTTTCCTTATTTGCATTGTTACCAGTGCTTTTGAGTTAATTGAAGGGAATGGAAACGTATCAATAACCTTATTAACATCATTACGGACTTTAAACATTTGTATACTTCTTTTTAATTTACTTATACGCGATCTTTTATTTTTCATTTTGTTCGATTGATTTTGCAATTGTGCTTTTAATTTCTTTTTTCTAGGTGTATCGTCATCACAAGAATTTCTTTTTAAATTAGGACTGGGCATATCTATTATATCTTGTATTCGTCTTTTGGGTGTGGTCATAATAGGACTTGAAAATATTAATTCCTTTACATCAGACGTCGCATGATGCTCATAACATTTTTTAGGAGTTAATACATTATAATTAGGACTTAGTTGCAACAATTTTTCATTTTCAGAAATTCCTAAAATTAATACAATTTAAAATAAATAATCGTAATGGCCGTAATAATATAGTTCAAGGGTTTAGTAACAATAATATGTTATATAAGTACATTTCAAATTTCATAAAATTTTGTAGACAAATTTCAGGTTCTTAGCGGAGCGGTGAATGTATTGGTTTTACAATGATGTAAAATTTGAAAATCATTTTGTAGTTAAAAATGTATAAAATGCAAATTTCAAATTATTTTATAGTTCAAAATGTATAAGTTTTATTGTAGCTAAGAATTGAAAAGAGAAGGTTGTCCGTAAGTTTTGCTTACAATAATTATAAAAAAAATGATGATTTGTCAGCCTAGGTCCTAGGATATACTATATTACATTTAAGTTGTAATATAATTAATATTATTTGATACAAATAAAAAAAGATCCTTGCACTACACGTACAATATAAACATTTTTTTTTTATTTTTTTAGTAGTAAAAATAAAAAAATTTAAATTTGATTAAATTTTTATTGGAAAAATTCAAAATAGCCAATTTGTAAATTTAATTAAAAGAAACATTTTGATGGTAAAAATATTTATCTACATCAATTAGTTTATTTTTAGAATTTTTTAAAATATCAATATTTTTTTTTATAAATTATTTTGGAGCGTTATAACTTCTTTCAAATATTATTTTCCATATTATTTCTGATATGAGTATATTTTTTAAATAAGTTATTAATTATATAATTTTCACAATTTTTGTTGTACGTTTAATTAGCATCATTTTTTTTTTTTTATTAAAAAAAATATTGATATTTAAAAAAATAAACTAATTGACTTAGATAAATATTTTTACCATCAAAATTTTTCTTTCAATTAAATTTACAAATTGGCTATTTTGAATTTTTCTAATAAAAATTTAATCAAATTTAAATTTTTTTATTTTTACTACTAAAAAAATAAAAAAATTTTTTTTATATTGTACGTGTAGTGCAAGGATCTTTTTATAATAAACAAAAAAAAATTTTAAAAATATTAATTAGAACAAAACTTATTCTAAAAGTTAGTTCTTTCTGTTACACCTCTTGTATAAACAGGGCTCGAAATATTATGATGCACTTATAAAGTTCTAAAATATATGCAAGTTTTACTAAAAAATATTATTATTATATAAAAAGGAAATAATGAATGTCAACTGAAAAGCATTTGAAAAACACAATACAAGTGAAAATCCCAATAAGTCTTCTAGCAGTTCTAGCCCAAAAAAAAAAAACCATGCGAATGTAACAACTTCCGAGCCCTGTTTATAAGCAATTATGATAATTTCAAAGTAACATTACCACTGGATGTTGATGGTTGATCTTTATCGTTAAATTTATAAGGAATAGCAGTTGGCTTCAACCTCGACATTTCTTTAGTCATAAAACAGTCAGGCGAAAAATGTTCTTGGCATAAATATTTAGTATACAGTTTTGATTTATCAAGAGATAATAATTTTAAATTTCCTAAAACAATTAATTAAAATGTCTAATTTAAAACGTCGATTAAAAGTACTAATTATAAATGTCAACATAAAATTAAACAAATTTAAGTACCATCTACCTATAGGTAACTAACATAAATTAAAAATATTCTAACCTGCATTAATGGTCCATGTGTCTAATCTAGTTTCATCTCTAGGAAATCGAAACATTTTCAATGTTGGAAAGTTTTTTTTCGATTTATTGCAATTTACATATTGACAGATATTACCAGACATTATAAGTTTTAAAATTTAAAAATTAATTAAATATTTTAAGATAAATTTACTGAAGTTGCCGTGTTTGTAAATGTGGAAGTGAAAACAGCTTTATGATTAAATGAAGTACAATAAAATGAATATTTTATATTACATAAAATCAATGATAATATATTTTCCAAATTTGGTACATTGTCACGTAACACGAGTAACACTCAATTGATTCAATTATCCAAAACGACAAAAACTGAAAACACTGTTGTTTTTGTTGTCAGATAAAAATATATCATCGATCAAAACAAATACTAAAAATAGAACCGCAGTACGCTACCGTCGTACGCGTATAGCAAAACAGCACCCATCCTATGTTTACCCCTCTTGAATGCAGTCGGACACAGCGACGTCTAACGGCTGAATGCAATTAGCCGCTGCCACTATAAACAATTGAATGGCTTATCTGTATATTATAAAATCAATGCTACTTAACATCCACTATGGGAGAAAATCGATTAAACGGATTAGCATTGCTCAATATACATCTGAAATAATTATAAAACCTGAAGAAGTAGTTGATACATATGCTAATAAACACCCCAGACGCCTTCAGTTATTATAAGTACCAAAATTGTATTTAAAAATATTTTTATTATAAATATTAAATTTGTTTAATAAAATGTTGTTTCTATCAAACACTTGTATTTTGATTATTTGGTTATGAATGATGACAGTTTTTTGAGAGGGAAAATACAAGATAAGGTATAACTGTATAATTTGAACTTTTTGTTAGTGCCCTCCCCATAAGACATTTCTAAATACCCCCCTGCTTCAAGATGTAGGTATATAAATATAAATACTAAAATAGGTACCTACAAAGTACAAATTGAATCTTAATAATTATGAATAAAAGAACAATATATCTACTAGTGTACCATAAACATTAGTACATTACCTTAGTGCTTCATATTTCATCATCATAAATGAGTTTCAAAGAAATGTTTTCATTTTTTGATCGTCCCTTAAATGCATCTCTAAATAAAGCTATCAGATTTGATTTATTGTCTCTATTTGCAATGTGTATTCTTGAGTGTGGTTTTAACACAGAAAATGTATCATCAATATTTTTTCTAGCAGTTTCATCACAAAAGAACTCCTGAGAATTTGCACATTCATAGTAGCTAAAAATATTTAAGTCGTAAATATACAACATGGTGAATGGATAGAGACAAATGCAGTATAGCTCTCAAGTGGTTTTTGGGAATTTTTTGTTTGAAAGTATGTGTTTTTGCATGATTAGTATGATAGCGCTTTCAAAAAGTTGGTCAAACTTCCTTTGGAAATGGTGGCCCAAAAAATCTTCATAACTTCCAAATCGTGTTTGCAAGTTTAAAATGTCTAAGTACCTAGGAATAATATTTTTGAATTTTTTTTCGTTAATTTGAGTTTTTTCAACCTCGACAAAAATTGTGTCATCAGAAGTTACCTATATCGTATTTACTTTATATGTTATTGTTCAGGGGCGGATTGGGCCACCGGGAGTTCGGGAGTTTTCCCGGTGGGCCGCTTCTTCAAATAATTATTTAAAAAAAAATGATTTGTCAAAAATTTATTTTGAAAATTTGAAATATACATTTTTTTCTACTTGTGGTTAACCGAGTCGAAATACCTAATGATTTTCTATTTTTGGACATTTACCACGGCAAGCAATCGGTAACACACGATGGTGATCCAAGGAAAAAGCTCTAACACATATTTTTGGTGATGAAGGTTTATATTTGGAGGTTATTCTGGCTCTAAATACAATAGAAAATTGTCTTTTTCTTTTCTAAAATGTATAAAAACTAGACTTTGTAGCACATTAAGTGAAAATAAATTAGAAGCATTTATGCTTATGGGAATAGAAAAAGACATCCTTTATGAAATAGACAATCATGAAATTATTGAATTACTGAAGTCTAAAAGCACATTACTGAAGAACAAATTATCTGACTAATAATTATATAAATTATATTAATAATTAAAAAAAATGATTTTTTATTATGTTATTTTAGATACTTAACAAGCAAATATACAAAGACTAGTTAATGTGTATATTATATTATCAGCTGTTCAAAAAAAAAAAAAAATTAAAAATGTTGATTTTGAAGTAAACAAATAGTTCTTATTTTTTATTTTAATTAATTTATGTTTTTAAAATATACATACAATGAAATATAGTTCTACTCCTTTATGTCTGAGCTTGTGATTTGTAATTAAGTGTTATAGCATGCAAGTTCAATAATACAAAAAGAAAATAGTTTTTTTTTTATCAAATATCAAATATTATAAACAGAACTTAATAGACCATAATATCTTCCTGAATGTTAAAAAAAATGTGTAGTTATGTAAAAATAAAATAATAATAGATGTTGGCTAAAATTCAATAAGCGATAAATTAATAAGTGGGCCGGTACTTTTGTATTTTCCCGGGCTGAAATTTCTCCCCAATCCGCCCCTGTAATATTGTTAATAAAATAATTTAAAAAAAAATAAAAAAAAACCTCAAGGGTGGACGAGTGGGAATATGGTGAAATTGAATAATGATTATAAATTTATAAATTATTAGGTATATTTATAATGATTTTAGAGTTATAAATAGGGTTTGGGATTTCTTGCATTTGCATGTTTTTATAGTTGTTTGTAGTGGTCGTAGATTATTCTAAGTAAATTATAAATTTGTTTTATGAAATGGTGAAATTAAATACAAAGTTTTTATTTGAACATTTTTGCATAGGTATATCGTCATATTCTAAGAAAAGTCCATGTTTGAGCATAACTACACAACAACATAACGTGAAAAACTTTTAAAACTTACTTAAGTAAATATTGGACTGCGGCCTGCGGAGTGCGGACTGGTCGCATGTACAGTACGATTAAAATACACAATTATTAGAATGCTTAGTTAATAAATGCAACGTTTTTAACCGATAAGGATGTATAAGAAAATATTGCTCCACAACTCATTTGCCAAATTACTAGGTACTAAAATATAACCAAACAAATCATGAAAATTAGTAATTACATTATCAATAATCGTCTATCTGTGATAAGAAAATTTAGTTCTCAAAGATTATTGTTATATAACTTGATGCTTTTGAAGTTTTGATTGTTTTGAACTCAACAAATTCGCTAGACTAAACCGGTGTGAAAAATAATGCACCGGGATGTTTGGACCACGGCTAAATACTTTAGTAATTAGTTTAGTATTTAGTCATGGTTTGGACCATATCGTTTTCATACTACAAATTCGCTAGACTAAACCGGTGTGAAAAATAATGAACCGGGACGTTTGGACCATATCGTTTACATGGTTCATTATCCCGGTGCAGGATAATGTGGGATAATTTTAAACCGGTCTAGCTTAGCGAATTTGTATCATGTGGTATCAATGTGGCTTGAGTTGACTTGTTTAACCACGGTTAGGATATTACCATATACCCACGATGTAGAGAAGAGAAGGTGATAACACTCGGCTTGATCGGGAGAAAAAAAGTGGCTTATTTTTCGACGGCAATTTTGTAGTTTAAATAAAATCCACCGTGAGCACCACAAGCTTCGAAGGCCGGTTGTTATTCAATAATAGCATTATAACCACTATGTAATTATGCATTATTTTCATTTTAAATCGTAATTTATAAATAAATTAATATTTTATTTAAGATGAAAAATACCTGTGTGGCTGTGTGTGCCTATGCATAATATAATATAATATATTTGTTTTTAATTTAAATTTTATATGTTTAATTTGTCTCAATTGTGTACAATGCTCATGTGTATAAAACATTTTTAAGTAAATGTTTATTTTCCATATAGTTATGAGTCTTGTGACTATAAATTATATCCTGATTTGGGTAGTATTTTTAAATTTTTTTTAAATTATACAAATTTCAATAATAAACTAGATTTATTATCAACATAAACAAATGTGTTATTTAATTAAAATTATAATTATATCACAATCAGTTGATGGAAATATGAAACTTAGCTTAAATATGTTATAGGAATATTATAATAAAGAAAAATTAGTATAATATTATAAATTTTTATAACAATTTAAAATTGAATTAACATGTACATAATAGTTATTATTATGTATAATAACTATAATTAATAATATAATATTATTAATAATTTTTATTTTAAATTATAATACTTATTTAAAATATTAATATCAGTATCTTGAAAATAACTTAAAATTATTGCATGTACAAATAATTTATCATAGTATAAACAAAATTATTAGTACCATATAATAAAATATTACTGTGGAACTATTAAGTAATTATCTACTTTAAATTTAAAAATTTTCATAAATTTTGTTTAGTCTATTGTGGTCTTATACCGTTGGTTGCTCGAAATAATGTGATATTCTTTCCTTCACTAGCATATCCCGTCTTACAGCCTGGCACAAAACATTTATTTGGCATTTTATAAATTAATTTACTATTAAACTTTTGAAAATATAGGAAAGCCTATTGAGTCTGCCAGTAGTAAGTAACTAATGTTTTAATGGGCAGTCAGAGTTCTTACAATAATTCTATTAAATTTGGAACAATATTGGGAAGGGATTTTTATTTTAAATACTGTTTATTATGACTGGAAGTCTACCTCTATATATTTATTTTATTGAATTCGTGCCTATATATAATATTTTTATTTATTTCAACTTGCAAGTATGATATAATTATACTTCGTATGAATTATGAAATTTGATCAATAATACCATATTATATAGTTCATTTTCAATACATTTTAATAGGAAATAATTAATGTAACCGGCCTTCGAATACTGTGGCGGTGCCCGGTGGTATTCATGTTAACTAAAATAGTGCCGTCGAAAAATAAGCCACTTTTTTCACGGAGTGTTATCACCTTCTCTTCTCTACATCGTGCATGTACCTACGCCATTTAAACTAGGTTTAAACTCCAACCGAGGTTTAAAGTTACAAATTGTAAAAAGGCCCTAACCTAAATTACTCCTTCTCGATTTGTAAATTGCACGATGTAGAGAAGAGTAGAAGACCTCTACCACACCTCTACGGCTCTACATCGTGGTATATTGCATGACTAAATTTGTCATGGTATATACAAACGACTATCGACGTACAGACGCCTATAGCGTAAAATTTTGAGTTTTTTTTTATCGTTGTCTTGACAAAGGTCGTTTGAATTTTTAGTTATTGTTGTAACTGCGATATGAGCAGTCGGTGCATCAATTATAATTGTCAATCAAAACCTAAAAGGAAGCTGTTCGTCGCCCACAAAAATGTGTGCAATTATTATAATGTTCGGTACAGGCCATATCGCCAGGTGTGTGAACTCTGTATGCAGAAAAGTAACCTATATTTTGACGACGTCCGTAGGCGGTTTAGAAGCCAAGAATGTATACTCGACGACAGACATCCAAAAAAAAATATCGGCGTTATTGAGTTATCAGACTCAGATGACGATAATGCCGTCAACAATGCTACCAAGCCATCAACAGGAAGCCCTAACCAGCAAATAGCTAAATTGACTACATCATTGAACACTATCTTGAAAGATACTGTTGGGCCATTATTCACTGAACAGGAAGAATTATGCGAAAGCTATTTGATATCTAAAAAAGCCAAACTTGCTGCTAGAAATGAACTAATAAACAATTTAATGCGGGATGCAGATGAGGGACTCTCACAACTATACAACGACTTATACAAGTTTGATAGTCAAAAGAAGTTTAAGTTCGACAAAGAGATAAGTATTGTAGATAATTGTGTCCAATGTGAACCTGGGAATAATGATGTGGCAATTATAACAACTAAACAGTTACCTGGATTGCCGAATGATTTACCTGTAGAAGGCAAACTAATAAGACACT
The DNA here is from genome assembly GCA_027563435.1 of Nasonovia ribisnigri. Taxonomy (NCBI): domain Eukaryota; kingdom Metazoa; phylum Arthropoda; class Insecta; order Hemiptera; family Aphididae; genus Nasonovia; species Nasonovia ribisnigri. The sequence goes on along the minus strand of JANEHU010001371.1, from coordinate 8,588 downwards.
TATTAAAACAAGGTGACAAAGTTTATGGGATGAAACATTCACTGCTGCATCCATGGGTTGAGTCAACTATTAAACTTGCAGTTAGTGATACTGATAAATATTTTAATATTATATTTGACGATGGAGAAGAAACAGTTTTGAATTATAAACATTTAGCGTATATAAATACTTTAAGCAACGCACAGTATCCAATAGGTAGTAGAGTGATCGCCAAGTTTCAAGATATGGACATTCAATTGACAAATAAATTCTATGTAGGAATTATAGCAGAACCACCAAAATATCTCAACAATTTCAGGTATGTTTAATACATTTTAATAAATAATTTAGGTAGGTAATCTTTATATCTATAGAACATATTTAAACAATAATTTTATCATTTAATTTTTATTTTTGGAACAACAGTAATTAGGTAGGTCCTATCTACCATTTATTTATAAAAACAATTATTTTTATCATAGGCAACTTCAAAATGTGAAATGCACTAAAACAACAGAGTTTTGGTCATATTATTGTTCTAAGTGACAATAAGTTTCCTCTTTTTACTAAACAAATTTTTATAGATAGGTACACAATATTTTGTGATTAGACCAAACCAGAAGATGAACTAACACAATTACACAAATTACTAACCATTTGTTAAACTTGAGGACAGCTAAATACTAAACTATAAAAAAAGTTTTAAACCTAGGTAGGTACCTACGTAGATTAGAACATCTCTTTTCAAATGTTTGAATAGTTAAGTGAATTTATCCATCTGTTTTCCAAGTTATCTACACCATTATATAATTTGCATATTCAATTATATAGGTACATAGGTACGAGTAATATATAAGTTAAAAGTTTTAGTAAATATCTGTCCATATATTTATAGGAAGTCATGAAATGTAGTCTCTGTTTTCAGGTTTTTAATATACCGAAATAATAGGTTTATACGGTTCAATGCTGGATATGTATCCATAATAATGTCATGTCATTAAAAAAATTACCTAGATAATAATCGTAATTAATTGAATAAAACAGGTGTATCCACTTTGGTGAAAAACATTTTATGGACATTAACCATATCACTAATGGTTTTAACTTTTAAAAGAAACTCATAATTTTAAGAATTTATTTATTTTTCTTTAGTTTATCATATTGCCCAAACAAATATGTTTTTATTATTATTGGAACCAACTTATAAGACAGTGAATATTTTGAAAAAAAAATAGTGTAGTTTTTAAAAGCAATTGTCATATTGTTTAAAAACAGACAAAGAGTAGCTTAACAATTTTTTTTAAATAACTAACCTATATATTTATCACAGCTTATAATAGAACACTTTTGATCTGCCTTAGGTACATGATATTTTTTGATGATGGATATACACAGTATGTGTACCACAAGAATATTCGCCTTGTGTGTGGTCAGTCACCAAATGTGAGCGATGATGTGCATGAAAATGTTCGTGAATTCATCAAGGTTTACTTACAAAAATATCCAGAACGGCCTATGGTAAAGTTTAATAAAAAACAAATAGTACGCACAGAACTAAACAACATATGGGGTTCAGCTAAAGTGAAAAACTTAGATGCATCATTAGTACAGTTAAAATTCCTTGATGTCAAAAACGAACACACAGAGTGGATGTATCGGGGCTCGAATAGGTTAGGCCCAATATTCAATAAATTAAGTAGTAACAATCAAGATAAGCCTGTACGTGGTACTGTGTTGACTGATGTTAATAAGTTATTGAATCGGCCATATATTGAACTAGAACACCTGAATGAAAATGAAAGAAGAATTAATACTGCTAACAGTGACAACACTCGAAACACTCAAGAAAATAATGGTTTAATTAAATCAATTGAAATACCGGCAAACTGTCCAAACCCGCTTCCTTACAATGCCCACCAGTGTTCTACTGTTTGTATGTTATGGGTTCATTATGACTACAGTCAAACAAAATATATGAATGTTTTAAGTATCCCATTACATTATGGATTTATGAGGTCAATAATAACAGATGAAAAATTAAAATCAAAAAAAGTAATATATACCACTCCTTGCGGTTGTAATATAGATAATGAAGGCAGAATGTACAAGTACTTGAAAGTGACAGGGCATGGTAATAGCCAAATGACTATAGATTTATTTAACTTTGATTGTATGGTAAATCCACAGTCTTGGTTTAGCATACCAAAAGAGTTTATTCGCATACAAGACATATCTTACGAAATGGAGTTTAAAACAATAAGTGTTGTCAACAGTTTGAATGACTCGGTACCTCAACACATAAAGTATATAACAGAACGTAAAACTACTGCCGGCATTAATTTGAATATAGACTCAAAATTTTTATGTGGATGCGATTGTATTGATAATTGCGAAGACAAAGAAAAGTGTTCCTGTTGGCAACTTACCTACGAGGGTCCAAAAAATTATCCTGCTATTTTCAAAGACCATGATTACATTGGTTACTCTTTCAAACGGCTTCATGAACGAGTAATCACTGGTATTTTTGAATGTAATGCTAGTTGTAAATGTGAGAAAACTTGTTTAAATCGTGTTGTTCAGGAACCAACAAAAACATCTCTACAAGTGTTTTTAACTGAAAAAAAAGGTTGGGGAGTGAGAACACTCGCTGATATTCCCAAAGGCAGTTTTGTTTGTACATATCTTGGAGAGGTTCGCACAGAGAAAGATGCCGAAAATGATTTTTCTTTAAACTGGGGGGAATATCTGGCAGAACTGGATTTTATTGAAACAGTTGAAGAGACGAAAGATGGATATGAAAGTTATGTGGTCCAGTCGTCGGAAGACGAGAGTAAAGATTTGACTACGTCATCTGATGATGAAGAGTTTAATCCAAGTTGGGCAATTAAGAGTAAAATGAATATAATTGAATCTAAAATGTCGTTAAGGAAGAATTTACAAGATACAAATACAAAAATTGATGGCAAACATGAACTGTCCAAGTTAAATACTCAACAAATAGTTGAAAATAAACACAAATCTTTGCGAAGATACTTAGATGAAGACTGTGGTTCTTACACATTGGATTCTAAGGTCAGTGGGAACATTGGTCGCTATTTTAATCATTCCTGTGACCCCAACATATTTATTCAAAATGTTTTTATCGATACACATGACCTTAGATTTCCATGGGTGGCATACTTTGCGCTATCAAATATTCCAGCTGGAACCGAACTGGCATTGGATTATAATTATATTATAGGAAGTGTGAAAAACAAAAGGCTTCAGTGCTACTGCGGGTCAAAAAATTGCAGAGGCAGACTTTTGTAATTAATAATTATAATTTTTTTTTTTTTATGTAAATATATAAAAAGTTTGAAATATTACACTTAGTGTTTTTTTGTCTTTTAAAATTGTTCTTACTTCAATATTTTGAATTACAACAGATCACTAAAGTTGCATTTTGCATACAAGTTAGTTGTGCCCAAGGACTTCGTTAGAATTTGCGGGGCCCTGGAAAAAATAAATTGGATACTACTTATGTACAAAGGTTTATTATAATATTTTAATCGTAAAAATGATAAGTGTCCATAAAAGATAAATGTTGGACCCTACTCAAAGTTGTTTTCAGCTATAGCCTTGTTATGCAGGACAAGGACTTCTGAATAACTTAGGTACCTACATCAATATGCCCTATGATTGTACCAATAGGATATTGGTGATATTTTTATGTTGAAAAACCCCTCCCCCTCTTAGATTTAAACTAAGTAACTAAAAATATCTGACAAGTTTTTAATCTAGCAGTAAATACTATACAGTGCCAATTGACAATTCACTAAAAATCAAATATACTCATCTTTATTCTAATAATACGCTATATCCTATACATATACTGTAAATTATTATAAGAAATGAATTATTTTTTTATATTTTTTCTACTTTTCTAGTATTTCTTTGAAATTATATAACAATTTTAATCGCTCATTAAACATAGAACAAAATAAAAATATTAATGAAGTATAATACAGTACAATGGCTTTACCTATTGTAAGAATTTTAAGACTATAAGTATGAAATAATATTAAAAATTTGAACAGGCAAAATTTGGAATTTTTAATACAATTTTGGTGGGCAGTTTACCTAGGTATATAAATATAATAATTCATATATTTCAATATTTTAGGTAAAAATATTGAGTATTTAAGGCGGCTCCAGTGTATCATGTTTTAGGGAGTAATATTTAGGCAATTCACATGACAAACATTTGGGCTTTGTCTATGTGTGAGTAGTAAATGAACATAAGTATTAAGAATATAAAGAAATCAATTATCATTAATGAATTCCATGAAAGCGACAAGGTCGATAAAATGCACATAAAAAATGTAGACCATATTTTTACCAAATCAGTCACAGATGATTCTAACCAAAGAAATTATAAACGACAGTGAAGGCAAACCAATTAACATATCTCATGAACTAAACCCGTTACAATACAGACAAATCTTAACACTATTAAAAGAATATATACACTTATTTACTTCAGATGCATCGAACATAAAACCAGCTAATATAAAACCATATAAAATAAGAATGAAACAAAAAAATTTAATTAGACATAATAATTAATAGCTTACTGTATATGGGTTTGTTCCTTCACCTGACGTCCATGTATTATTTAAATCTTCTTTATAAAAATGATTTGAACAAACCCGATTTGATTTTTTAAATAATACGCCTAAAGCTACTTCCCATTTCTTTTTTTCTTCTTCGTCCTTAGGTATTCCAAATGTTATTTTGGAAATTTCATGTGGTATTTTTATACAACAAGTCATTTTGTTGTTTATAGTCCATACTCTATAGACTTATAGTGTCTTAAAGTAGACAAGTACTAATGTGTTAATCACGATTAATGATATATCATATATCTCTAAACGTGGTTTTAAATTGTTAATATATAAAGGTAATTAGTTATTATAGTACTAAGGTATTTAGGTATATATAAATACTTGGTTTTCATAATGAAATTTACGTGGTTAAAATAAGTCGAAGAGACCACTAGATAGTGCTACTAGTCAGTACATTTTCAATCGCGCTTTTCGAGCCGTGTTATACAGTCTCGATGTGTAACCAGTATAATATCTTTAATCGTGTGCATTACACAGTGAACTAGATACATGCCATTACAATATATTATAATATTATCATGAGACAAATAGATAGGATATTAACAATATATGATAACAATACATTTTATCACATCTTGTATTATGATTATTAAAAATTGGAAATACTATAGTTGTTGCATAATGATTCGTTACATCACATCTTAAATATATTATATTATAAAAATAAATAAATATATATAATCTTTAATATATATGGAGTAATTTTAGTCATATCAATATTATTAACGAATATATGATGAATACAAGTTTGAGAATAGCTTGTTACTCTAGTATAATTATTAATACATGGTAAGAATGTCTGAATGTGGCTACTATTGAATTATAAATAAATAAATAAGTAAAACATATTTCAGATGAACCACTTTAATAGTTTATTTAATTAAAAGAAAATCAGAACCGTATGTGGGTATGACACCAATACCATTGACACCATGGTCTACGTAACATAATAAAATATTATAATGAACAAATTATAATAAGAACAGAACATCATATAAAAATATAAAAACTAAAAACATAACCTAGAAAAAAGTTATAGGAATTGTGTCTAACTTCAACACTCCCATTCAATTCCTGCATTAAACAATTAAAAATAATTAACAATATACATTATACAAACAATAGAAATAATTAAAAATGTAATCCAATTTTTAACAAATTATCCTTGAATTTATTTGTAGGTAGAGATTTTGTCAGCATATCAGCTTCTTGATCTGTTGTATGAATATATTTTAACTGCACTGTTCCTTCTTGAACTTTTTCTCGAATGTTTTACATCAATATGTTTAGTACGTTTATGGTATTCAGGATTTGATGCCAATTTTATGCAACTTTGATTATCTTCATAAAGTAATGTAGGTTCACTAACATTTAAATTTAAAAATGATATAAGACTCCTTATCCATAGTACCTCACATATCGCATCACTCACAGCCATGTATTCAGATTCTGTTGACGATATTGCAACCGTTTGTTGTTTTCTAGAACACCATGATATTGTGCAACCATAAAGTTTGATCAGGTATCCTGTTGTGGATCGGCGATCGTTGATATCATTACCCCAGTCAGCATCAACATATGCAGACAAAACTTGAGGCATACCTATTTATATTTTTCTTGTAACAAAGTTTGTGATTAAGACTACCTTTAATATAACGCAGAACACGTTTCAGATGTAGGTATCCAATGTTTTTCAGTTGGATGACATTGATATCTACTAAAATAACTAACAGCATGACACAGGTCTGGTCTTGTTCCAAGCATTGCATACATTAAACAACCAATTAATTGTTTATATGGTTTGTCACAAATTTCATCATTTTTATCATAAGGTAGATTTAATTTGTGTTCTATAGGTGTTGATATTGGATGGCTGTCTTCCATATTAAATTTTTTTAACACATTTTTTAAGTACTGTATTTGATCAATTTTTAAAATGTCATGATTTCTGTCTATGTGAATGCCGAGAAAAAAATTCAATTCACCGCCATCAGTCATTTCAAACTCTTTCATGAGATTATCTTTAATATTAATTACTTCATGTAAGTGTTTACTGATAATTAATATATCATCAACAAATAGAATAAGATAACTCAAACCTTTTTCAGATTGAGTATTAATATATAAACAATAATCACTATCTGATCTTTGGAAACCTAGTTTGGTAACATATGCATGAAATCTTTCATTCCAGCACTTACTTGCCTGTTTCAGTCCATATAGAGATTTATTTAATTTACATACACATTTTGTGTCCTCATTATTTTTGAATCCTTCTAGTAATGTCATGTAAATTTCTTCATCCAGGTACCCGTTCAAATATGCAGTATTAACATCCATTTGATGAGCACATAATGATTTTTCATTTATTAGTGCCAGTATAGCTCGGACAGTTGTAAGCTTTACAACAGGAGCATATGTGTCATTAAAATCAACTCCATGTTTTTGAAGAAAACCTCTTGCTACCAATCTAGTCTTATATTTAAGAATGTTTCCCTCATTGTCCCTTTTAATTTTGAAAACCCATTTACTAACTATAGGTTTTCGTCCGGCAGGTAGTTGTACTAATTCCCATGTATCATTTTTATTTAATGACTGAAGTTCTTCATCACCATAATTTTTCATCATGTCGACCTATAATTGAATTATAGTCATGCGGTAAATCATCAATTAAGGTATCTGCATTCAGTGCCAAAGCACTAAAATCATAGTCTTCATGCCATATTGGTGTTTTTCTTAATCTTGAAGTTTTGGGTGGTTGTTTTTCATTCATAGTTGTTTTTTTTATATCCTGGTTTAAATCATCTGGTTCTGAACATTTGATTTCATCAATAATATGCCCATCTTCAATACTTGTTTGTTTTGAAAATGTTTTTTCATTAAATATTACATCTCTTGATACAACAATTTTATTTTCAGCTTCGCTCCAAAGTCTATAACCATGTATGTTGTAACCAACCATATAATACATTTCTCTGTTTTAGAATCTAACTTTGTTCTCTTTTCCTCAGAAATGTGAACAAAAGCTTCACAACCAAAAACTTTTAATCTTCCCATAATTCCTTTTTGACACCCTAATGTAGTATTATACAGCGAGCTTTTTCTAACAAGGTTCTATTCATGCGTTCAGCTACTCCATTTAATTGTGGTGTATTGAATCTGTATACCCTTAGTAACGCAAAATTCTTTAAAATCCTTAGAAGTATATTCTCCTCCATTATCACATCTTATACGAGATATTTTACAGTTATATTTTGATGTTACATAAGCCTCATACTGCATATCATATTCTAATACTTCACTTCTTTTTGATAAAAGATAAACCATTGTGAAATGAGTGTAATCATCAATCAACGTTAAAATGTACCGTTTGTTATCCCATGTCACAGGATCACATATATTGGACCACAAACATCCGTATGTATAAGCTCCAAAGGGTGACTTGACCGTTGAAGCAACCTTTCCTTGAATGGACGTCTTGTTTGTTTACCTCCTACACATGATTCACACACAACATCAAGTTCATCCATATCTTTCATAGAAATGTGAATTCCATCAACCATTTTCTCTTTGATTAATTTAGACAAATTTGATTTAGATAAATGACCAAGCCTCTGATGCCATAAATTTGCATTTTCCTCAATAACTAAATTAGCATTAGCTGAATCATGCATATCATACATATTAAATTTAATCTGATACATTTTGTCATTTCTTTCTCCCATGGCAACTAAATTATCATTATGTTGTATTAAAACCTTAGAATTATAAAAAATTACTTTCATTCCCTTCTCTTCAATTTTTCTTACAGAGAATAAATTATGCAACAAGTCTGGTACAAAAAGTACATTTCTAAAAGTAATTTTTTTAAATATATTTTCAATATTAGAGAATACATGAATTGTACCTGAGTATCTGGCGTAGAGCATCTCCTTTTGTTTGGCC